>LR999965.1:84359842-84557441 GCA_905220375.1 Tachina fera | reverse complement strand
TTGAATTAAACAGATTTTTGTTTTAATCGGTTAACTAATCGAAATTTTGGTTTAATCCGTTTCTAATAGGTTAATTTTGCATTAATCGGTTAACGGATTAAAAACAATTTTTATACATTTATTGTTTTCAATAAATAAAAATATATAAATTTTTCAGTATTTTGAGATTTTATTAATAAAAAAACTATGGCATAGCAAAAATAACAAGTTTCGATCTAAATCAGACGAGAAAAATTTTATACATATAGACATACAATGTATCATGCATATAAAATCGTACTGTGTGCTTGTTCGTAAGGCTGTGGACCTGAAATTTTTAACGCAGGTTCGGGTCAATACCCGGTAAGCTTTTGTTTTATTTTTGACACAACAAGTGACCACTGTGTGAAGTAATTTGTTCTTAAAAATTACTATGATATATGCATCGATTATGGATGGCAACCCAGCTTTGGTTGCGTTGCTAATTGCCGAAATGGTATTGCGGATGGCAACTGGCAAGTAATAGCTGGTAATTTCAGTTGCCATATTGCCACCCACAAATTTGTAGTTGCTGCATAGTTTTAAAAGCAAAAAATTTTAAAAATTAAAAAGAAACTGCAATATTATTTTTATTTTGAATTTCTTCTATGCATATTTAAAGAAAATATGCTTTACAGCTAAAAAGGAGATTGTTAAAACTTATCTTAGGCAATAAAGAACCGTCTAATAATTTACGTTTGATAACATTGGCTCCATGGTACATTAAAAATTCCAGTTTACATCGTGATTTAAATATTCCACTAGTGATTGAAGAAATTGCAAAATATGTAGGCAAATACTTAAAAAAAACTGGAGTCACATCCTAATCCGCTTGCTCGTAATATTTTTAACTTTACCGGACACATCCGCCTAAAAAAGAAGGAAACAAGGACTCTTATTCTCAACACTTCAGATGGGACTTCTTGAAAATACTTTTTTCCTTTTATAACTATCACTAAGTTTATGTCCGACACTGGCCGGGCTTAATAATTGTATTTTAGATTTAAGATTTGAATACTTATTGTTAGTTCATATTTGAAGATACAATAAATAATTACAAACATTAAAAAAACATATTTATATCCATTTGGTATGATTGAACTAACACAGAAAAAAATACTTTTCCTAAAACTTTATTTTTTTCCTGTCAAAATTGAAATTTTAAGTTGGAAACGCGATGAAAATTTCAACTAAAAAACAGTTGTGGTTCACTGTACTACAACACAATTTGGTCGTGTGTAAGTTTGGTCTACTCCTAGACGACCGAACTGAATTTAGTTGAGAACCGCGATAAAAAATTAGCAATTAAAATATGCAAATTAAGAAAGTATTGTTAGTTAAACACGTCTAGATGAATTTCGTTAGTAGTGTGTTTATGGGGTTTCGGGGCTAATGTGCACCATAAGGATCAATATAAAATTTCACATCATGCTAGGTGTGACCGTAGTGCTATTTTATTTCATGCTATTTGATCTGTAGCAAGGTCTCCTATAAGGATTAATGTAAAAAAGCACATCATGCTAGGTGTGGCCGTTGTGTTATTTGCTATTTTATGTGTGTATCAAAGTCCAATGTAAAAGTGCACATTATACTAGGTATGGCCGAGGTGTTATTTTCCGTCACCACGATTATTTTGAATGGAAGATAATTTGAAATGAAAATTTTGTTGATGCAAAATTTTTAAATATATTTAATTTTTTATATTTTATTCACTTACAAGTAATACATTTCTGTTGGTTATTGTGTTTGTGTGCGTTATGAAAATGTATTAAATTACGATGATAATTTTGTTGAGGGGAATTTTTTTAAATATTTCGTATCTTTATTTTATCTTTTTCTATTTTATGCACTTACAAGTAATGAATTTCTATTGGTTATTGTGCTTGTGTACGTTAGGATATTTCATCATGTTATATATGTATGTATATATGTATATGTGTGTGTGGGTTGTGTTTCCTATTGCACATTTTGGGTTTGAATTTTTTTTGTTTAAATTAAATTTTATGATCGTCTGTCTCCTCTGTCTATTTAGCTATTTTTATTACACAAATTTTATAGCTTTTTCAAGAAAAAGGATCAGTAATTAAAAAAGGATGAAGGAAAACGAACCATACACTTGCAGCACCAATATGTACACCGCAGATGGAAAAATCTTAACACATGCTAAATACATGTCTACACCCAGAGAAAAAACAATTTAAATTTAATAAAAACCACATTGATTCAATAAAAAACATTAACGAAAGTCTAGTCATGATGAAAATTTTTATTTCAATATTAAACAATATTTATTTATTTTGAGAATCTTAATATGGAATTATATAAAGAAATAATCTTCTTCGGCACTGAATTAATATTGAATTCCTTTAAAGAGTATTGTCGTCTTATTGATATGATATGGTTCACACATTCATTTAAAGTGTTGTTCTTAAGATTTTAAATTTCAACTTGACTGAGATTTTAATGAAATAATAAAAGCCTTAATATATTATGTTTAGACTTTTAAATAATATATATTCAATTTAATTCAATAAATAATCAATATTAACTCGAAGTTGAAAATTATTGTTTTAAAGTATTTTAATATAATTTTTCTATTAAATTTAAATTTATTGAATTAAAATGACGCGTTATTTATAAGTTGCAGCTTTTCCTTTAGTGTAGTATTTAGAACACTGGATATGTACATAAAGCCTTTCTTATTGCACATTTTGGGTTTGAATTCTTATTTTTTATTTTTTAATTTTGTTTCTGCAGAAAGACATACAAAAGGAGATGAATCTGAGATTTGTGTGTGCATCTATGGGAAAAATCGTTCAATTAGGGATGTGAAACGCAATGCCTGTTGTGTAGAAATTGGGTTGTTGTTTTCTTGTTAGTGGCTTGAGTCCTGTATATTATTGTATTGAATTGTTTAGTGCATATAGAAAAGGTGCACGTGCGATATGTAATAGTTTATGAGAGTTAGAAATGTTATTTTTTTTTCGTTTAAAATTAAATTTTTAAGATCGACTTTTTCTTTTACAGTTTATCTATTTTAAAGGTACAATGAAATAAGAAAAAAATCTTAGTTAGTTTGAGTCTGTGCGTTAGGATATTTCATCATATTCTGTGTGTGTGAATTGTATTTGCATTAGATAATTTTCCTACCTGAAATTGTGTGTGTGGGTTTGTGTGCATTGGTCAGTTCTATTGTTATTGAAAGAACAAATATACTAACATATGTTTTTTGATCGAATAAATAAAAGCAAATTATACATTTATATTTATAACATAATTTTATTTAAAAGTCTTATATTTCTTTTACTTTTGAGATATAGGTTTATAGTCAAAAATTATTTTATGTAAACTAAAAAGTTTTTGAGTCAATAAATATTCATTATAATGCAATTTAGATGCATATATGTTAACATCCTACATATAGTCCTTTGTTATTATATCACAATCATAACAACAGTTTTCAGATGTTTTCAATGTTCTCTTTTTTAAGAGATATGTAAATGTATATATAATTTTTAGCATGTTTATTTTTATTTTTTTTTTCAAAAAATAAAAAACGAACTAAAATAAACTAATTAGTGTTTTTATGGGAATTTTTACAATTTATCTTTAAAATTTGTAAACGCACTAATAATCCCAAAATTATATTTTACTTATTCAGTAAAATATTTTTTTTAATATACATTGAAATTGATTACACTAATTATTAATCTGACTGCACCCGGTCAAAAAATACTTGTGTGGCAACACTCTATCTCGAATAGCTGTTTTTGTTATTTACATTTATTTTCTTTTTACATACTCTTTATATCTACAATTTGTAGTAAAGTAAGAAAATAAAAAACATGTTGATTATTGAGTTCTTGTTTCAACTTTGTTATTTGTAGTTGAGCTTCTCATTTATTTAAATGAAAGTTTATAACATAATAGCTCTAGTTGTTCTAAGAAACTTTGGGTAAAGGTTCCTCGATGATCTGCATTAGCAACAGTGAAATGCGCATAGGATCCAGCTAAACCCCTCAATAATCAATTTTAATGTATTTAAAAAAAATATTTTACTGAATAAGTAAAATATAATTTTGGGATTATTAGTGCGTTTACAAATTTTAAACTTAAAATAAACTAAATTTATTGTATATCTTAAATTTTATTGAATTTGCAATTTTTGCATTAAGTTACATTAGCGGAAATCACCCTTTGTTGCACATCTGCAATTTTAGCAAACATAGCATGATTTTTTGCTACAAAGGGTGAGTGTCTTTTTGCAGTTTTCAGAAAATTAATTAATTAATTTGTGGCGGCTCTGCAGTCGTAAAGTTTTTTAAACGCAGGGCTTTACTTGTTTTTATTGCAAAAAAAAACGAAAAACACAGCTGTTTTAGCATTGAGAACATTTGCAATTTTCAATATACAATGGTTTTTGGTTATGCATATTTATTCAAGTGATGCAAATCTCAGTTGCTTGTACTTTGTTGTTGTGGTCTTGCAGAATATAGCACGTATGCTACACTTGCAATATCTGCAGGAATTGCAACGGCAGTATGTAACGAAGAGTGATTTCCGCTATTGTAGATATTGTAATAAGTTTGTATTAGCTGTTTTGCTTTTTCTTCTGCTTCCATATGTTGTCTTCTATAGTACGAGCAAGTGCAGGTGTCTGGTCCACATGTTTCATTTTCGTTAGCCCAACAACAACTCTCATAATGATATCCATATTTATTTTCCATTGTTTTCAAGCTGCTTGTAATCTCCAAATGTGTTTGAATATTGATGAGCTTGTATTTGTCTTCAAAAGAAACAATATGACAGCATCTTTTTAAGAAATTAAGTATATCTTTTAATATCGTTCTAACTACTGATTATGACTACTTGAGTGCACTAAATGATTATGAATAACCATTAGTGTTGAAAGTTTCGTTATTAAATTTTGTGTCAAACATTTTGCGATTGATTTGGCTTCCTTTGTTTCCATTGGTGCAGCTATTATGTGTTTATTTAGTTAGCTCACATTGCATTGTTAATATATATCGAAAGTTTCCAGAAGGTCGTAAAAGGCCAACTGTATATATAACTATAGCGGAAAAATTATAAAACGGTTCCTTGGTGTATCTTACTTGTTTGTTTCTCGGACATAGATCACACTCTAAAACGTAACTTTTACCATTTTGTACATATTTTTCCATATGTATTTTTGTTTCAATTTGATTTAAGTTTTTTTAACTCCAAAATGTCCTCCTATTACGAATCAGAATCGTTTTCAGCTCTTATTTTCTTCTTTTCCTGCAAGTTATATATCAGGCTTATATATCAGGCTCATTAGGAGTTGTATTACCATTTTTATTTTTACTTTTGTTCTCTTATTTTTTTCTGTATTTACCTTGGTTTTTGGTTTCCTCATTTTATATCTTCTTTTTATTCATGTTTCTTATTATCATCAGCGATGTTTTCACACTTTCATAATTTTACTAGAATTCATTTCTTTTAATATATCTGAGTCCAATTGTATCATCGACAATACATCTGCGTTAGTGCTGTTCCTTCTCCTTTTTTTAAGTGAATGTAATGACAATACACTTTCTACCATATATGTAAGGTCTGAAAAATGTTATCCTAGTATAACTGTCAGTGTTATTGCTTTTTCGTTTAATTTGTTCGATTTCTTTAGTAAAATTTAATTAAATTTAATAACTTAATCTTACAATATTCTATGCGTTCTATCTATGAAATATTAGTTGTTATTTTTATTCTTACTTAAATTCTATTAATCGCTTAAATTCGCAATTCGACGTTATTATATGTTTGTAATTCAGTTTGTAGTTTACATTTTTATAAGTCAATAGTTCTTACGTGAGGTATTTTTAAGTTAAATAGACTTGTAAAATATTCTGTATAACATTTTTAAGTTAAGCATTTTTTACATATGAAGTTTTTTAAATAAGATGTACATTGAAATTTTGTTTTGTTGAAAAAAATTTGTTGTAAATAAATTTCTAAAAACTTTGGTTAAGAAATGTTTATTTTGTTGTTGGTGTAAAGCTGTTAAATTTTAAATTGTCTCAACAGTCTCATTGTTTCCTCCTCTATTCTTGGGGCGTATAAGATATCGTTCTCGGTAGGAGTTCCTCGCATACCTATCATTTTCCATATACCTGCTAACCAGTCGATTTTTTCTTCCATAGTGAATTCTTTACATTCCCAACCTTTTGAATCTTTAGCTCTTTTTTGGCATTTATTATATCTTAACTTCTGATCTAAGTTGAGGATTTCGGGCTTCTGGTTCTGCGAGGCACCTTCCTTTAGTAATCGCTACCAGCGTTCTTCTCCTTCTTCTATGTTATCAAGAAGTTCCTCCCACGGTTGGACCATTAATGAAAGGATTTAAATAAAAAATAATAAAAAAATGTATAGTATATATGTAGATGATCCCTGCTAAGCATAAGCTCTATATGCGGGGGATTTATATTTAGGTCCTTTTCACTTAAAAGGATAAGCAATAGTGCTGTCTATTCCTTATCAATAAAAGGACAGGATCGCCATGTAATGTATTTACAATAAAACACACCAGGGCTTGTTCAGTGATCGATATATATTGATATTTTATTTAACAATTTCTTCACCTTATATACTAACAGTTAGAAGTTCACCGTTTCTTATTTTTACTTATTATAATATATATACATTTATACATTTGGATTACATTGTATTAAATATACATTGTACCAGGCTGAGTATGTGTTTTCATACATTTGAAGTTCAGTTCGCTTTAAAAACAATTTATTCAAGTCAGCATAGTTCAAACTATTTCGCAATCGTGACCCTGCAAGAAATGAATGACCGAAACTAACCCAAACGAAATTTTTTCACTAACAAAGTTGCAATAATTTTCCATTGAATTTAAGAGTACCAGCCAATCGACTGGTCATATGACTCGTAGAGATGACTTGTATGTTAGAGTGAAACATCTAATGTACATATGCCAAAACGTTTAAGACATCGCGTTTTATTGTAAAATATACAATTCGTTCGGTCTGTGAAATAAAATTTATACAAGTGGTAAAAAGTTAAATGACAACAATACTGTTTAAAATAAATTGAAAACATTTAAGAAATTTATTATTCGACATATTGTCATAATTATATTTTAAATTGAAATTTATTTGCTGGTGGTTCAGCTTGGTCTATATACGCATTTCATTGTTGCTGTAACAAAGCATAAAGTAAGAGGTTTGTGACTGTTCAAAATGTGTGGTTGAAGTCTACTGATGATTTGTTACAGCAACAATGAAATGCGTATATAGACCAAGCTGAACCACCAGCAAATAAATTTCAAATTAAAATAAATTGAAAACTTTAATTTAATTTATACATTTATGTATTTCTTTTTAAAACTTTAGATATATACAAAAAGCAAGATGTGTTGGAGCTAAAAATAATGTGAAGAAAACTAGATTGGTGCCACCTACGCTATTTTGGATTGTTTTGTTTATTATATAATTACATTACTTATTTCTATATTTTTGATAATAAAAAATAATTGAAATAACATAAAAATTATGTTTATTAATTTAAAAGTTACATTTTACCAGTTTCTACGTAAATATTGACTAGTAATAGGTGACCAGTTGCCTTGTAACCATTGACTAGTCATATTTTACCAATGCTTATGCAATCTGTGACTGGCAAAAAAGTAGTAGAGTAAGCAGTTCAGACATATGTGTTTTAATTAAGAGGCTTTAATAAGTTAGAGAGAGAGAAAAAATCACACACAAATGTTTTGGTAATTGTTTTCACCAAGCTCCTAAAAAACTAACTGGGGACAGTGACCGAAGTTGTGGTCATCGCTACTAGTCAATTGACTGGTAGCCTTCTGTTAGGCGAGCGTTGACCGAAAATTACAAGAATATTATGTTACCGAAATTCCAGCGATTATGACTAAAGCTACGGTCACACTTGTCAAATATTTGCCCAAAAAAGCGTAACCACTAAATGCTAATGCAAATTTTTTCAATTCAGACAAAAGTTTGTCGAGTTAAAGAGTAGACAATAATGTAGGATTCTATGATATTGTCTATTAGTTGTGTTCGAAACTGTTAAATTTACTAAACAACTGTCTGGATCAAAACTTTTTTCATTAGTGTTTGTTGGTTACGCTTTTTTGGGCAAATGTTTGACAAGTGTGAACGTAGCTTTAGGGCAAATAAATCAGTCAATGATTATATGTATTTTATTTTTAAATCTGGTTTAAACACAAAATTTTGTTTTTCACCACAAAATTAAATGAATCTTAAATAGCCAACATTGTGCATTTAAGCGTTGTTTAAGTTTTACAAACATACCATATGTTTTGGGCATGTGTGTGTTTTTTAAATGCATGTACATGAAATCATGTGGTCGTATTAAAATAAATTTCGTTTAGTTTTCGAAAATATACAACAAATGTAACACATATTTTCATATAATGAAATATATAAATAGAAAAATGCATTCTGATGCTCTTTTTATATCATAAAATATGTTTTTTGCTATTTTACTTTTCTGCAAATTTATAAATCAACTTTCATATTATATATTGAACAGCTGTTCTATGGAAAGCTTTCCATAATATTTGGAAATGTTGTAGTGCTACCATACTTTCAACGTAATTTAATATTAACTTTAATTAGCCACTGAAAAAATGAAAGTGTATTTAAATCAATTTTAATTTTTTGTGAAAATTAACTTAAACTATGTTTAAACATTCAGTGATTTATTAGCTATTAGTGTGTTAACAATTAAAAATCGTTACTGACCTATCTCCAGAAGACGTTGACTTTAAGTAAGTTCAATTTGTTTACATACTTTTATTGTTTTTTATGAATATCATGTTGCTAGACTGTTTGGTGAGGTTTATGCATATGCCATATGCATACTATTTATATACTACAAATTAGTGATGCACGAATATTCGTATTCGTATTCGAATTGTCGATTTTTTGTCCATTTTCAGTTGAATACGAATGTATTCGTACTCGCTAAATTCAGGCGAATACGAATATTTTTCCAAAGAAATTAAATAAATAAATGCATAAGTCCTAAACGAAATTTAAATATATGACTAAAAATTTTAGTTTGTACAAATACATTATTTCTTTGGAAATTTGTGCTTTGTATCATTTTCAAATATTATTCAATGACGATCATTAAGATTGTGGGTACTTTTTATTAACTTTAAAGTACGCCAACAAGAGTGTGAAGTCCTTTTTTATTTAGTACACTTGATATTTAAATCTTTTCTGTTTGCAGGTTTTGGGTTTCAATTGTTTTTTTTTCTAAATGAAATTCTTATGATCGTCAGTCTTCTCTGTCTATTTAGCTATTTTATTACAAAAATTTTATAGCTTTTCCAAGAAAAAGGATCAGTATTTAAAAAAGGATCAAAGAAAACAAACATACATTTGCAACACGTAACTTCATGCCATTTTTGTTTAATTATTTCGATATGTTCATTCTTTTTACTTTTTGATATGTTTAATTTTGTTAGTGCGGGAAGACATAAAAAAGAGAAGAATTCTTAGATTTAAGTTCGCATCTACGGTTGGGAAAAACCGTTCAATTAGGGTTGTGAAACGCAGTGCCTGTTGTGTAGAAATTGTGATGTTGTTTTCTTCTTCGTGTCTTGAGTGTTGTGTGGTATTGTATTGAATTGCTTAGTGCATATAGAAAAGGCGCACGTGCGAGATGTAATCATTTATGAGGGTTTGAAATGTTATATATTTTGTTAAAAAATAAATTTTTATGATCGTCTGACTCCTTTATCTGACAAAGAGGGATTTGTGCATCAACTGTGAGTGACGGCAGAGTGAGTCTCGTGAGTGACGAGCACCAGACAAAGAGGTTTCAATTGAATACTTGTGCAGCCAGCTAAGACACGAGCTTATACAACAGTGAATAAGGCGTATTGGTAATCAGTTGTGAGTATTTGTGAATAATTCAGTAGTTTAAGCTGTATTAGTTATTTAAGCTCTTGAATAATTTAGTTTTAAGTGTATTTGTAAATAAAACTTGTATCATTCTTAACCCTAATTATTACGCTGAGTCTTGTATTCATTTTCAAGTCTTCAAGTCCACGGAAAAGCATTTTTAAACAGAGAAAAACGTAACATTTGGTGTCAGAAGTGGGATTTGCAAATACAAGCGATACGTTGAAAAGGTTTAAACGTCAAATAAGAGTGATACGTAAAAGAGAACCTCACACATTTGAATAAAGCCACATACGTTTGAAAAGGTTAAACGTAATAATTGGCTGTTAAGGAAAATGAAATTTCAAGAATTTAATGTGGAGCAACTCAAGGAAAAATTGAATAAGCTGAAACTGTTAACAAATGGTAATAAAGTACAACTACAGGAGAGACTACTGCAGGAGTTCCAGCGGCACAATAAAGAAATCGAGACATGAGTTCGAGGAGAAAGAGCTTTTGGAAATGAGGGTAAAGTTAGTTGATTTTATGAAAGAATTTAGAAAATTGAGAGCTCAAATCGAAGCTTCAAGAGCCAAAAGCGAGAGAGTGCGAGTACGAGTACGAAAAACATCTAGGGCCACAAATGACACACTTGACAAATGGAAAGCGAAGATTATGACAAACGCTCAAGAATCATCTGGAGCCAGCAACAAAAAAACCTCAGGAAATTGCTGAAGACGTAAGACGGGCAGATGTTGTAGAAATGCAAGTCATTAAATAAGACGAAGAGATTTCTGACTTGGAGAACAGTATCAACCAAGACGCTGACAAAAAACTGAAGGCAGAAGATGTAATCAACAGTGGTCAGTCTCAACAAGCTAAACGTGAGCGAAGTTTGCCAGAAGTTTCCAGCAAAGTAAATGAAGCTCGTGACCTAGATGACAGTCAAGCGGTTTGTGACGCTGCGGAATTATTACAAATGGTCTCGTGTGCTCTAGATAAGGTAACTGCCAAGGTGAAATCCAGACCATCAGCAAACAAAGTCAGTGCCAAAGGCCATTAATGTGGAATGGTAAGGCAAGCTCTAGGCAAGGGACAAGGTAGAGTCGGAGCCAAAGCGCGTAAATGTGGAATGGTAAGGCAAGCTCTATTCAAGGGCCAAGGTAAAATCAGAGCCAACGGCCACAAATGTGAAAGGAGTAGCCATCTCCAGAGTATGGCAAGGCAAGCTCTAGTTGAGAGACGAAATAGAGTCAGAGCCAAATACCATAAATGTGGAAGTATTTGTCATCTCCAGCGTGAGGCTACGCAAGCTGCAATGGAAATACGAAGCTGATAAAGTACCAAGGTCTGCAAATGTCAAAGAAGGTTTCATCTCCAGTGTATGGCAAAGCAAAATGTAGTAGAAATGCGAAGCAGAGTCAGTACCAGGGGCTGCAAATGTCAAAAAAGGTTTCATCTCCAGCATATGGCAAAGCAAGCTGCAGTAGAAATGAGAAGCAGAGTCAGTACCAGGGGCTGTAAATGTCAACGAAGTAATCACATTCAGCTTATGATAACACTACTAGGCAGTAGTGTCCAGCGTAACTACAAGGCGTTTAGAAAACGAAAGAAAAAGGCGATGATGTTCCTATTCGGGACGAATAGGCTTAAGTGGGCGGCGGTGTCACGAATATGGCCGTCAAAAAGATTAATGCAGCATTATGCAAAAATATTGCAACTGGGTTAACATAAGTGTTGCGGCAAATATTCCTACCGAATAAAGCAAAGAATTAAATAAACAAACGCAGCACATACATACATACGTGAATAAAAGTAAACAACCAACAACAACTACAAGCGCCTGCTTATTAAGAAGATTCACTATGTACATACCAACATGCATGCATGTTAAACTCCAACGAAAACCAAAACTAAAGTAAACAACTCAATGAACTAACGATACACTTGCATGTACATCGCTACCACATGAACTTAATTGGGCACTTAGTAAACAACATTTAAGATGATAATGATCGTCTGGCCTATGCTTGAAACTTCTAGTGGTATCGGTGCAAAGAATAAAAAGGGCGACGCAACCAATGGCAAGTCAGTCGGAATAAGTCAGTTGTGAAGAAGTTACAGTTGTGAATGAACAAGTCTCGTGCAAGTCAATTGCCAGTAAGGCAGTTGTGAACAAGCCAGTCAGTTACGAGTAAGCAAGTCACTTGATAATTAAGTTGTGAGTGAATAATAGTCTGCGATACAGTAGTGAGTTGATAGTTAATAGCAGGCTGAGCTTAACAATACGTGGGTTGATAATTGGAGAAACTATAGAACAGGTTAGTGAGTGAGTCTCGTGAGTGACGAGCAGCAGACAAAAAGGTTTCAATTGAATACTTGTACAGCCATCTAAGAGATGAGCTTATACAACAGTGAATGAGGCGTATTGGTAACCAGTTGTGAATATTTGTGTATAATTCAGTAGCTCTTGAATAATTTAGTTTTAAGTGTATTTGTAAATAAAACTTGTTTCATTCTTAACCCTAATTATTACACTGAGTCTTGTATTCATATGCAAATCTTCGAGTCCACGGAAAAGCGTTTTTAAACAGAGGAAAATGTAACAATATATAAAATTAAACGAAGTAGATAGACTAAATTCATTGGAAGATATGTACATTTAAGCCTGTACCATAACCCCTGAATAAGATAATTAAAAAAATTTATGATGATTATTAATCCGGTGATTTATTGGAAAAAACATATACACCTATAGCAAAACCTTTATATAAGATCATTAAAAATACCTGATTACAAATCAAATGCTTATCAATCAAATAATGATATCTCAGATTCAAAATTTCCATCACTACCATCCGATGATAGTTCTAATAACTTTCATTATACTGAGGATTATGATGATAATATGATTAATTATAATTTTTAACTAATAAATTTCAATAAGTTATTCAATCGTCCTGTTGCGAACTACATTGGTTTTGATCTGAATTGGGTTCAGTAGCTGAATTTCAGGAACTATTACATGGTTATAGTTGCCATATAGGACCATAGGACTACAAAAGACTACTTCTGAGAATTTTTAACAAATTATCGTAATAACTTGAATATATATATACAATCTCTTATTTCTATCATTTAAAAGAAAATCATCAAAGCAATACTATTTTGACCTTTTTTTCAATGAACAGTTAAAGTAGTGTGTTTATGGGGTTTCGGGGCCAATGTGCACCATAAGGATCAATGTAAAATTGCACATCATGATAGGTGTGACCCTACTGCTATTTTTCTTCATGCTATTCTATGTATACTTATTTTATATTTTATCTTTATTTGGTTATATTATATGGCCGGCGCTAAGGCGCCGCTGGCCAGGATTCGCAGGTTTATATGCAGAATCCCTTATTTTAATAAAACAATGTGCCGATTTAAGGCATGAAATAATTCTATTTTTATTTTTGACTTATACTGCCTTAAATACTATTTTACAAAAATATTCTTACACAACTAGTAACCTACATAATCATACATTTAATTCATCAAAAACCCTTTTCACTAATTCAGCAGTTTATTGCAATTGCCAAATATTCAAGCTACAAAGTATTTGTTAGTTTATTAATAAAAGTTAGTGTGTCAGTACGATCAATGAAAATTGATCGTTTTGTTCCGTTTGTTTTTTCTTTTAAAAAGCAAAAGAAACAAAAGAAAATAAAAGAGGACAAAAGGTGCGTTCAGACGATGCTACACTACACCCTTACCCTTTTAGTTAAAATTTTACAATTTAGCAAGATTGCAAAATTTTAATTGTGGTTTAGTGCATTAATATGGTTACTGATATAGGTGGACAATTTTGTATTGCTTAATCTGCTGAATATATGTGGGTTTTATATTTTGATTTTACAATTCTTAATTAAAAAAAAAATTTTAAAAGCTTAAATGTACTTTTTCTTTTAATTTTATGTTATTTATGTTTTACATTATTTCTTAAAACTTACATATGTTAAACAAATAGTTTTTCTTAGTTTTTATACTTTTTTAAAAGATTCTTATGAACTATTTTATTTTTTCCGTTGATATTTAATTCTACATTAACTTTATCTATGCTTACTACCTCGTATGGACCTTTGTATGGTGCCTCATATTTTTTTCTATTTTCTACCTTTAATAAAACTAAATCTCCTATATTAATTTCTATACTATTTATCTTACTGTATGATTCTAAGCTTCTATTCCTTTTTGTTACTTCTATAATGCTTCTAGCATTGTTTATTGAATTTCTTAGCCTTATTTTTAATTCCTTAGCATAATTGTCCAAGTCATATACTCTATTATTATTCATCACGTTTTCACCTGGGAGTTCTGGTATTTTACCAAAAATTAATTCGAATGGTGAGTAATTAGTGTCTACGTGAGGTGTAATATTATATGCAAAAGTATAATATGGTATCCACTCATGCCAATTGTCATCGTTAACGAAAGATAAAAAGTATTCATTTAATACCCTATGGTTTCTCTCTACTGTGCCTAAAGTTTCATGATGATATGGTGTTGAAAATTTTTGTTCTATTTTTAATAACGTACAAATTTCCTTCATTAGTTCGTTTACAAATTGAGTACCTCTGTCTGACTTTAAAACCTTGAAAATACCATATTTTAATATCAAATTTTCGATTACACATTTAGCTATTGATTTTGCTTCTTTATTCTCCATCGGTGCTGCTATTACATATATTTTTTCAATTCGCATTGCATTGTTAGTATATATCTGTTATTTTCGGACGGTCTTAATGGTCCGACTGTGTCAATTACTATAGTTTCAAAACTGTTATTTGGCGTGTCTGTGAGACATAACGGTTCTTTTGTATGCCTTATTTGTTTATTTCTCTGACACAAATCACATTTCGAAACGTATTCTTTTACCATTTTGTACATATTTTTCCATATGTATCTTTGTTTTAATTTTATTAATGTTTTCCTTATTCCAAAATGTCCTCCGCGTGGTGTGTGGTGATACAATTTAATTAATTCATATTTTTTGTTGTTATCTTTTATTATTTGAGGATTACTATATAACATTATTGTGATGTCACTTTCTTTACATTTATTTATTTTTTCTTTAAGTTTTTCAATGGATATCCTTTTAAATATTTCGTCGCTCTTTTCTAGTGCGAACTTATCATATTCCGTTCTGCCTAAAACAGAAAGTAGTTTCTCCATCACATTATCTAGATAATCGGGATTTTGGCTACATCTGACGCGCGTTTCATTTAGAACAGAATCATTTTCAATTTTAATTTCTTTTCTTAGTTTTTCAAATATAAATTTTAATTTTCTAGCTAGCTTTATATCATTAATGGATGTACAGTCCCAAATTTTGAGTTGGCCAAACTCATTAAGATCTGTAACACCATCTTGTTTGGATCCATATATTTTATCTTCTTTATTTTTCATATTTTCCTCATTATTTGTTATACTTTTATTTTTCATATTTTCCTCATTATTTCTTATATCTCCTTTATCTTTTTCTTGTTGTATCACTTTCTTGTTCATACTTCTAGTTATCACTAGTGATCTTTTAATTGTTTCATAATTTTTTTCAGGAATCATTGTCCTTAATGTGTCAGAATCTATATTGCATCTATGTGTCGTTAGGAAATCTCTTCCCAGAATACCATTAGTGCTTATCGGAAAGTTATCTTCTACTACTTGTGCTTTATGATTCAAAATAATTTTGTTTATATCTATTTCTAAATTAGTTGAGCCCAATGATTTAATCATATCTGTTGAAATTCCTGTCAAATTGCAATAATCATCTGTATCTTCCACATGGTTAATTAAAATATTCCTTTTGCATAATGAAACATCTGCACCAGTGTCGATTAGAAATGTTACATCGTTTACGGCGTTTGTAATTCTTAATTTTACGTAATTTTTGAAATTTGAAGCTATGCAATAAACTTGTCTAGTTAATATTATATTCCCATCGGGGATCCTGTCTATACGGTCCCCGGGATTGGTCCGTTTCCCTGCTCACTTACATAATTTATATTATGATTTCTATTACGGTTGTTGTTGTTATTGTTCCATCTTCTTTGTGTGTTAGATATGTTACTGCGATTGTTAAACCTATTGTTTGTGTTGAAATTTATGTTTGGTTTGTTATTGTTAGTTTTTTGAAAATTATTGTTGTTGGTTTTAGAGTAAGTATTCTCACTTTCACCATAGTTTCTATTGTTAATATTGTTATTTTTCCTATACATCCTGCTGTTGTTGTTGTAGTTAGTGTTCAATCTGTTATTGTTGTTATAGGTTCTATATGTATTTTGCTGTTGATATCGTAGCTTTTCTCTGTGGACATGCATTACCGAATTGTTTGTTAACTTGCATTCGTTTTCCAATTCCAGAGCAAGTTCTGTAGCACTTTGCAAATTATTTGGTCTGGCTGCGTATGTTGTTGTCTTGAAATTTTCATTTAGACCCTTTTTAAATGTATCCAAAGCCAATTTATTGTTTAATCGCATTATGACATTCTTTTCTGGTTCCGTTGCATTATTCCCTAATTCGTCTATTCCTAGTTTATTCAATTTGTCTATAATTGCAGTAATTTTATCCCTAAACAAACTTACCGACATTGTCCTTTGAAAAAGTGTGTTCAATTTGCCTTGCAATTCTGGAATTGTCTCCCTACTTTTGTATCTGTCTTGTAATAGTCTTTTTAGTGTTTCAAAATTTTCTGGTTTTGAATAACTTCCCAATGCTGTTCTAACGTTTGATGACAATTTAGCGTGATATACATATTGTAAAAAATCAGTTTTGCCTTCGGTTAACAAATTTTTATTAATTATTTCTGCTGTTATTAAAAAGCTATCTAATTCCATATAGTTGCCATCGAATAGTGGAAGTGTTTTCGATGCAGTTTCCAGATTAAACGCTGCCATTTTAGAATCTGTTACCAGTATGTCCTGTTTCTTCGTACAATTATATGTTACCTCTTCGTGTATTGAATCAGGTAATTCTATTTCTAAGTTTTGCTTTATTGCTAATTTATAAAGTCTACTTTTCAAATCTAAGAAAAATGCATCAGCCGCTGATTTTTGTGCTGACGTTAATCTCTGATAATTTACGTTGAAAATAATTCGTACTTCCTCTAACCTTTTCAATAAATTTTGAATATGTAATTCTAAAGTTTCCTCTCTAATAGGTCTGTCTATATTTATGCATTTATGCGAACGATCAAAATCTTCTTTATTTATTTATTTATTTATTTATAAGATTTAGCAAATACATAAATG
This sequence comes from Tachina fera, assembly GCA_905220375.1. NCBI lineage: Eukaryota > Metazoa > Arthropoda > Insecta > Diptera > Tachinidae > Tachina > Tachina fera. Next base: position 84,540,193 of record LR999965.1, on the reverse strand, counting down.
TACGTACTAAATATAATATATATATATAATATATATATATATATATATATATATATATATATATATATATATATATATATATAAGCTATAGCAACAAGGCCTTAAGCTTTAATATTTACAGGTATGATGATTTATCTTAATTATATTTACCTATAAATCTTTATTATTCAGTATATATTGTTCTTATTTCCAAAACTATATAAACATATATATATGCATACATATATTCATAGTAGCCCAGTCCACACGCCACTCAGCAAGCACACGCTCCCGAACCGGTATGATCACCCACTCATCCTGCTGTCGAAAGCCATAAACTATACCTTGTCACAGCATAGTGAGTGGGGTACCCCACACATTTAGAGAACGAACACCCTCCGAATGATGCACGAGCTGAGCTACTGTTTACAAAATTGTTTATATTTTATTGTAAAGTTTGGTTGTTTTTAAGAATTGCAAAATTTGTTTGATTGAATTTATTGTGGGCGAAGAAAGTGAGGTAAGTGGGTTGTTTTGTGAAAAGATTTTATATCTCTGTTGTTGGAATTTTGGGCAAATAGAAAGAAAATGTGATATACTAAGTGGACTAGTGTTGTCACAGTCACAAATGGTACGATTAGTCCCTTTAATTATATGGATGTGGGTGAATATAGTATGACCTAAACGAAGTCTAGTGAATTTTATCAAGTCTATACGATTTATCTCAGAGTTGTTGGGTGAAAAGGTGTATATATTGCTGTGGTTGGAGTTAACTGCCTTGTACCAAATATTTGTTTGATTCCAAATATTGATTGAATTACGGTGTTTAATGTCTTCTGTCATATGCTTTTTAATATCCGAAAAATTTATATTGATAGTTGTTATTAGTGGTGTTTTTAAAGCTTGTTTTGCAGTGTAGTCTGCAAACTCATTGCCTTTTATGAGAGAATGGCCAGGTATCCAGATGATCACAAATTTTGGAAAGTGTTCAATAAGGGAGTTTCGGATATTAGCTGCATAGAAGTTGTTGTTATTTATGTTTGTTATGGCTCTTATTGAAGATAAGGAATCTGTGCAAATTACATAACTCCCACGCTTCTTACAGTGCTCGATGGCTTTGTATATTGCTATTATTTCGGCAGAAAATACTGAACTATAATTAGGTAATAGAGACGTGTTAATTATTTTGTCCTCTAGCGTAACAGCAAAAGATACAGTATCGGTTGATTTAGATCCATCAGTATATATGAAGGTTCTATTTTGGCATTTCTCTACGATTTCATGGAATAATGTGCGGTATTGTATTGAGGTTGTGTTGTCTTTGTTATACACTGAAAGAGTCTTATCGATGCTTTCTGTTTTCAGAAGCCAGGGGGGGTGCGTTAATCTGCAAGGTTTGAGTATTTTTGTTGGTAGTTCATGTCTGAAAATTGATTTGATGGCTCTATACAATTAAGATTTGATTTTGGGTATTTTTTTTGATTTAAAGCTATTTTCAACAATTGTTCTTAATGGGGTATCGTAACAAGATATTATGGAATTAATCAGTTTTAGTGACTCGATTTCATAAAGGTGTTCTAAATCAAGAAAATTCGTTTCGTACATTATGTTATTGATTGGAGTTGTTCGTAGTGCGCCTAGTGCGCATCGTATATTGGAATTTAAGATCGTTTTGATTGTTTTTAAAGAGGTTTTAGGTGAGCTACCGTAAATGAACAATCCATATGTATCTAATTTTCGATACTATTATTGCGTTAATAGTATTGAGAAGGGAAATTGTACTTGAGTTGAATTTCATAGATGATAAACATTTAATTATGTTTGAACGTGTTGCTAAATCTTTTGTTACGTTTGTGATATGGGTATTCCATCTAAGAGTTCTATTAAAAGTTACGCCTAATATTTTAAGTTCATTAGTTTGTTTGAGTTGAATGTTACCTGCATACAGGTTGCAGGAGCAATTGTGTTTTCTACAAATATGTAGGTATTTGCATTTAGTGTTTGATAAAACCGCGCCTGATTCCTCGCACCAATTTAGTATATCCTGGACTATGCTACTTATGTTGATATTTGGGTTTTTATTCTTATTTGATTTTATTACTAAATTGAAGTCATCAGCATAAGCGAAGTAATTTATGTTTTTGTGTAAGGATATTATATTACAGAGTTTATTGTAGGCAATGAGGAAAAGTACTACCGATAATGGAGACCCTTGTGGTATTCCATTGTACATGTTAAATGGTTGTGAAAGGGTTTTCCCTACTCGGACAACAAATTTTCGACTATGCATAAAGTTTATAACATAATTTATAATTTTCGGTCCCACCTTCCATGAAACCAACTGGTCAATAACAGAGTGTATACCTACTTTCTCATATGCTTTTTCAAAATCAAGCGCTACTATTGTAATATGTTTTTTGGAATTTAGACTGTTTGCAGCCAACTGTTCTATAAACATAAGTGCCTCAATGGTCGATTTACCTTTCTTAAATCCAAATTGATTATTGTTCAGAAGGTTATTTGAAGCTACTAGCCACCAAATTCTGTTAGCTATAATTCTATCCAATATTTTGCTTATACATGAATTTAAGGAGATTGGTCTATACGATTTAGTTATGGTTTTGTCATTATTGGGTTTCAAAATTGGGATAACTACAGAAGTTTTATATTGTTGGGGGATGTGTTAGCTGAAAATTTTGTTAAATAAGTTTAATATTCTATTTTGAATTACTTTTGGAGATTGTTTAATCATTGTATATGAGATTCTATCCAAGCCGGGAGATTTCCCCTTAAGTCTATGCAAAGTAGATAAAAATTCAGTATTATGAATATCTTGTTCTATTAATTTAGCTTTTTTATCCGGGCATATGTTACTAAAATTGTTAATGAAGTTTGATTTATTGTCCTGAAATTTTTTTGGAAATCTTTCATTTGTTGAATTGAGAGACCAAAATCGTCCTAATTCGCTCGCAATATCTAAATGGTTGGTTAGTTTGTTATAGGGTGGATTGTCGTTTTGGATACAGTGTATAGTGGATGACGTTTTGTAACCACAAAAGCTTTTGATGTTATTCCAAATTTTTTTGGTAGAAGTGTTAGGATTAATTTCAGAAGTAAAATTATATAGAGACTTTCTTTTAGCTGCTTTTATTTCCCTCTTAAAAAGTGCGTTTGCCTTTTTATATTTTATCATATTATCATTGTTGATATTTCTTCTAAAAATATACCAACGTCTGTTTTTCTCTTCTCTTAATTGAGTTAGTAGGGGACTCCACCAAGGGACTGAAGTGAATGTCTTCAAAGGCTTAACTTGCGGGATTGATTCATTTGATGATTGGATGATGATTTTCTTTAAGTTTGTGGCTTCTTTATTAACATTTGGATGTACTGGTCTATTGGCATTGAGTAGGGAGCATTTTTGGGAATAGACTTCCCAATTAGCTTTGTCTAATTTGAAATATGGTTTAATGGTATGATTTAATTCATAATTATTTCTAAATAAGGACAAGATAATTGGAAAGTGGTCACTTCCCCATAAGTCTTGTTCAATATACCAATCACAGTGTACAAAGATTTCTGAAGAACAAAAAGTCACATCTATGTGGGTAAATGTGTTTTGGGTAGAAAAGTGTGTAGGTGATTTATCGTTGAGTAACATAAAATTGTTATTTCTTATGAATTTATCAATAAGAATGCCTCTTTTGTTATTTCTATTGGACCCCCAGGTAATATGCCAGCTGTTAAAATCGCCCGTTATCAAAGTAGGTATGTTGAAGTTGCCCAGGGTATTTTGCAAATTGCAATAATTAAATCTTATGTTGGGAGAAATGTATGCAGATATAATGTTAAATTTAGTTTTGGAATTTATTTCCAACCCAATAGCTTCAAAATCATTACTTAATTGGATTTGTTTGTGTTGTATGGAATTGTGTATTAAAAGGGATACACCACCATAAGAATTAGAATTATTATAATTATATAGGATAAAATTATTGGGTACAGGTATGTTGATGGTGTTAACTATATGTGATTCCTGTATAGAAACAATTATAATATTATATTTTTTTATCAAAAATTGCAATTCATTATAATTTACAATATATCCTCTAATATTCCACTGTATGATGTTCAGGAAGTGCATGAAGATATAATTTTAGCTCGTTCAGCCATAGTGTCTAGCCACTAGAATACCACCGCGTCAAAGAAATATCTCGATACGAGCGGTACCCGGTAGCTCATCACCAAGGCTGAAGAGGCAAAGAAAATTAAGTAGAAAATAGTTATCTGAATTATAGCTTATTGTAAATTATTTTATAAATAAACTCTGTCATATGAGAAGCACCACCGAAAGTGCACGATGACTCATGCCAGCCGGAAATTCACCGTCCGGCAATATGCCAAAACCACGATCGGTGGTGCTGGTCAGATAACAGAGTATCTACTGTAAATATTACATGTTATTACTCGTTATCTTGTGACATTGAGTCTACATCTTCAATGTCGTCAACGTTAGTTTTATATTTTTGTTGTTTTTTTATATTCTCAATTTTTTTATTATTTCTTCTTTTTAGTGCTTGTTTTGTTTTATTTGAGGTATTTTTTGGTAGGATTGTTACTGTTTTTGTTTTCGGAGAGAGTTGCGTTGATATTATATTGGAGCATGAGGGCATTTCATCATCGCTGTATTTCACTATTTCTCTTGGAGCTGCATTACTAAGGTTTACATTATTATTTATTGGAGCTGATGATGTATTTAGCGGTGTTGTTTTAGATTTTACTATTGACGAGAATGATGTTTGTCCATGTTGATGGCGTTCTTTATATGTCTCTATAGCTTTTTTTCTATCTAATTTTTCTAGAGTAACGATAGCTTGTATTTCTTTCTCCTTTAAGAATACGGGGCAAATTTTGTCAAGTGCACTGTGTTTACTGTTTTCGTAGTTGTTGTAGATGCAGTTTACACATGTTATTGGATTGTTACAAATTTCGTCATCTTCTTCGAAATGGTATTCAAGAGCACAATTTGGATATATTTTTTTGTTGGTACATGAATTTGTTGTATGTCCGAAGTGCAGGCATTTACGGCATCTTAACGGGTAGGGAATGTAAGGGCGTAATTTGACTTTTTCGTAACCGATGTTTATGTACTCAGGTAAACTGAGTGTAGTTAGAGTTATTATTAATAATCCGGTTTCAATAAGATCTTTTCCAGCTTTCTTTAATATTTTTTTAATTTCTATTACATTTTGATTTTTTAATTCCTTCAGTATTTCATTTTCATCTATTCCTCTTAGATCGTTAGAGTATATCACACCTTTTGAGTAGTTTAGGTTGGCGTGTTCATTAATTTCAACTGGAATAGTTGGTGAGAGTGAAGTTAGAGTAATGAGTTTAGTTGCTTGTAAATTATTTTTAGTTTTAATTAAAATACTGCCATCGCGAACTTTTTTGCACATTTCAATTTCACTTCCACATATACCATCAATGACCTTAATTAGGAAAGGTGAAACGTTACTCAAAGTTTCTTTGTTTTCACTTTCGTTTGGGTTGCTTGTGATTCTTTTCATCACCAAATATTTAGGACCAATTGTAGGAATTTTTAGTTTCTTCGTTTTATCGGTAGTAAATAAAGGTTGATTCTGGAGAATCAACCTGTCTGGTGGGTCACCCATCAGATGTTGAAAGATAGGACTAGTTTTTTTTTAATGTGTTCTTATATATATGTATGTATGTATATATAAAAATATTTTTTAACTTTCTGTTTTGACTACTATGCATATAATAAAAAGAGTTCTCTTAATTTGTTTTTGTTGTTTTTTCTTTTTATATTTGCGAGTTTTTCGTATCAAAGTTAATCGGATGGTCAGAGCTCACACAGAAAACGTTTTAACGTCTTCACTAACAAGTTGATACTGAAAATCTTCTTTAATTAGTCTGACCTTTGTAATTATTGCTTGCCAATCCATTTATTTTTACTATCATTATACAAAAGTTTACAGTACTTTAAAGTAATAGATTGAAATATTATATTGTAACCGTATCTGTATTATTTCTATTTTGATTATATTTAAGTACATACTTTTTGAAATACTTATTTATTTTAAATGCTATAAACAATATTATAATTACTATAACTAAAGTTATTATATATTCAGGGATGACTTGTTTGCTGTCGGCGTTGCCGTTATTAACAATGTTTTCCTGAATTTCTACTTTACTCTGGGGCTTTCCCATGTCTTTATTGTTATATCCCCAAATTGGGCCTACCATCTAAATGTTAAAAATTTGTTTTTTTTTTCATTTATTTTTATTTTGATTTTCATAGTATGTAGATAACTCTTTCTCTATTTTTTCTATTTGCACCCAAATATCTGTTGCTATTGTCCAATGTGGTGGTGGGTTTGCATTTATTGTTTGCTGTAATGTAGCCAAATTTCTTCGTACCCACACTAGTCTACCCCCTCTCTTCCTACGTTTTATCACGACTTTGGGTATCTGTATTAACGCTTCTTCTCTTCTTTTGAGCAATCTGGCTTTGTATTCATTTATTGTTAATTTTTTCGGTCCCTGCTACGTACTTCGGGATTTCTACATCGGATTTCCCATCTGGTGTATATTCTTCCATTTAAAATTTTTCAAATGCCTGGTTTGGCAGGATAATTTTGCAGGATATTAATTTATTTTGCAGGATATGAATTTATTTTGCAGGATCTTGGTTTTGCAGGATCTTAGTTTTGCAGGATCTTAGTTTTGCAGGATCTTGGTTTGGCAGGATCTTAGTTTTGCAGGATCGCCATATACTGATTTTATATTTTATCTTTATTTGGTTATATTATATGGCCGGCGCTAAGGCGCCGCTGGCCAGGATTCGCAGGTTTATATGCAGAATCCCTTATTTTAATAAAACAATGTGCCGATTTAAGGCATGAAATAATTCTATTTTTATTTTTGACTTATACTGCCTTAAATACTATTTTACAAAAATATTCTTACACAACTAGTAACCTACATAATCATACATTTAATTCATCAAAAACCCTTTTCACTAATTCAGCAGTTTATTGCAATTGCCAAATATTCAAGCTACAAAGTATTTGTTAGTTTATTAATAAAAGTTAGTGTGTCAGTACGATCAATGAAAATTGATCGTCTTGTTCCGTTTGTTTTTTCTTTTAAAAAGCAAAAGAAACAAAAGAAAATAAAAGAGGACAAAAAGGTGCGTTCAGACGATGCTACACTACAATGTGTATCAAGGTCTCCTATAAGGATTTATGTAAAAGTGCACATCATGTTAGGTGTGGCCGTTGAGTTATTTGCTATTTTATGTGTGTATCAAAGTCCAATGTAAAAGTGCACATCATGCTAGGTATGGTCCTGGTGTTATTTTCCGTCACCACGATTATTTTAATGGAAGATAATTTGAAATGACAATTTTGTTGAGGCAAATTTTTTAAATATTTCGTATCTTCATTTAATATTTTCTTTTTTAAGTGAGAAATTTTTAGATATTTTTTAATTGAACTGTAGTGAATTTTACTCAGAAATAATTCATAGTTAGGCTCAAGTTCAGTAATTTCAATTCTTATTGAATGAAATATGAAATATGAATATGAAAAATTGGAAAAAACAGAAAATTAATAGTGATACTTATAAATGTGTTTACCAAAGGTAAATCAATTGTATACACAACAATCGTTTCTCATATTCCGTTCATTGTACATTTAAGTTAAATAGCTGATGTTAATAAGAATCTCTACCCAAGTAGATAGACTAGGGTGCTGATGAAGTGCGTGGCTGCACAGAAAAGTATCGGTATTTCCCCCAGCTTAAAGTCTAAGTTTAATTTTTCTTCTCTTCTTTAGAAACTCACATTAATTAATAAAAATATTTCATTCAATAAGAATTGAAATTACTGAACTTGAGCCTAACTATGAATTTTCTTTTTTATTCACTTATAAGTAATACATTTCTATTAGTTATTGTGTTTGTGTGCGTTAGGATATTTCATCATGTTATGTATGTATACATATATGTGTGGGTGTTTGTTGTTTTGCATTGAATAATTTTCTAACCGTGTTTTTGTATCACATATCTTGTTGTCTTATTTTACTACAAATGCGTGTGTTTGTACGCATTGGTCAGTTCTATTGTTATGTATAAATTATCTAGCAACATGTTTGAGGCAGTTCTGTCTATTTTTATTACACATATTTTATTGCCTTTCCCAGGGAAAAGGTTCAGTAATTAAAAAAAGGATGAAAGAAAACAAACCATACATTTGCAGCACCAAAATCTATTCCGTATATGGAAAAATCTTAACACATGTTAAACATATGTCTTGTAATTAGAAGACTTTATATGTAAATCTTTTCTTATTGCACATTTTGGGCTTGAATTTTTTTGTTTAAAATTAAATTTTATGATCGTCTGTCTATTAAGCTATTTTTATTACACACATTTTAAAGCTTTTTCAAGAAAAAGGATCAGTAATTAAAAAATTATAAAAGAAAACGAACGAATTTGCAGCACCAATTTGTACACCGTATATGGAAAATTTTTAACACATGTTAAACATATGTCTACACCCAGAGAAAAAACAATTTAAATTTAATAAAAACCACATTAATTCCATAAAAAACATTAACGAAAGTCTAGTCAGTTCCTGAAATTCAGCTACTGAACCCATTTCAGATCAAAACCAATGTAGTTCGCAACAGGACGATTGAATAACTTATTGAAATTTATCAGTTAAAAATTATAATTAATCATATTATCATCATAATCCTCAGTATAATCAAAGTTATTAGAACTATCATCGGATGGTAGTGATGGAAATTTTGAATCTGAGATATCATTATTTGATTAATAAGCATTTGATTTGTAATCAGGTATTTTTAATGATCTTATATAAAGGTTTTGCTATAGGTGTATATGTTTTTTCCAATAAATCACCGGATTAATAATCATCATAAATTTTTTTAATTATCTTATTCAGGGGTTATGGTACAGGCTTAAATGTACATATCTTCCAATGAATTTAGTCTATCTACTTCGTTTAATTTTATATATTGTTACATTTTCCTCTGTTTAAAAACGCTTTTCCGTGGACTCGAAGATTTGCATATGAATACAAGACTCAGTGTAATAATTAGGGTTAAGAATGAAACAAGTTTTATTTACAAATACACTTAAAACCAGTGTTGCCAAAATGTTGCAGGCATTTCCCACCATATAACCCCTGAAAACCCAATAAAAACCGCTATCTGAATAAAAATAAACGCTAATATAACCGCTGAATTTTTTATAACCAACATATGTCTTTTTTATGGTTTATTGGTAAAAAAAGCATAATATAAATTTTATAAAATATGTATACATATGGATAGATTTATGTATGTTGGAATCTCATAATTCCCCAATATTTGTAAGCAAAACTTTCTGTGTTTCACAGAATGACAATAAGCTTTTCGTTTGGAAAAGTTCTCACCAAAGTTACAGAACATAAGCACAGGAAAAAGTAGAATCCAAGGGCATATTCCATCTTATTACATTAATGTTGAAGTTGATTCAGTATATTTTCAATATTTTAGACTAATTGTTCTACACATGTGGAATAATATCTTGCCGTTTTGCTTGAAGTATTTGTAAAATATTGTTAAAATTTCCTGACTATCTGAAATTACAAAATAGTGTTGATAAAATAAACTCTGTGGCTCAATTCACATTGGTTTGAAGTTTAGTTTCGAAGGAGAATTTTAATAAAAAAGTCTCTAATCAAAATCAAATTATTCAGAAAAAGTTATTGTTTTGAGAGATCACCCAGTTTTCGGGTTGTTTTCCGTTTGTTTAAAGATTTATTTACTATTTTTTTAATACGAAAAAAATGATTAAATTGGTTTGTAAAATAATTTTAATCTCGAATTAAATTTTATTCACTAATTATGAGATTTGTTCACTTTTATACTCGTATGTATGTACATATGTTATTATTTTTAACCTCTTAAATTTTCACATTATACTACACGACTACAATATGTCAATTTTTTATTTGCAAAAAAGTAACGTTAGTTCCTTTTCGCTGTACGTGTTTATAAAGAAAACAAAACTCAACATAAATACCAAGGTACGTGTCGCATAGCTGCGTTAAATATACTTTATTTTGATTCAATACCTTTCTTTAAGTTTCAGAAAAACGCTGAAAGTCCGTCAAACTAAGAAATTCTTCCGCTAAAATTCCCGCTGGTGGTTTTTTAAATAGACTTGCCGCTAATGACAGCAAAATACAGTCATATATAGCGGGAAACCCGCCGTTTTGGCAACACTGCTTAAAACTAAATTATTCAAGAGCTTAAATAACTAATACAGCTCAAACTGCTGAATTATATACAAATATTCACAACTGGTTACCAATACGCCTTATTCACTGTTGTATAAGCTCGTCTCTTAGCTGGCTGCACAAGTATTCAATTGAAACCTCTTTGTCTGGTGCACGTCACTCACGAAACTCACTCCGCCGTCACTCACAGTTGATACACAAATCCCTCTTTGTCAGATAAAGGAGTCAGACGATCATAAAAATTTATTTTTTAACAAAATATATAACATTTCAAACCCTCATAAATGATTACATCTCGCACGTGCGCCTTTTCTATATGCACTAAGCAATTCAATACAATACCACACAACACTCAAGACACGAAGAAGAAAACAACATCACAATTTCTACACAACAGGCACTGCGTTTCACAACCCTAATTGAACGGTTTTTCCCAACCGTAGATGCAAACATAAATCTTCTCCTTTTTTATGTATTCTCCTTTTTTATGTCTTTCCGCACTAACAAAATTAAACATATAAAAAAGTAAAAAGAATGAACATATCGAAATAATTAAACAAAAATGGCATGCAGTTACGTGTTGCAAATGTATTTTGGAAAATCTATCAAATATTTGTAATAAAAATAGCAAAATAGCCAGAGGAGACTGACGATAATAAGAATTTCATTAAAAAAAAACAATTCAAACCTAAAGCGTGCAAACAGAAAAGTTTTAAATATCAAGTTAACTAAATACTACACAGATGTTTAACATGTGTTAAGATTTTTTGCATATACGGCATACATTTGTAGTACATAAATAGTATCCATATGCATAGGGAAAGGATTTTAATGCATTTAAAATCACGTTTTATGTACATAAAATATACATTATAAATGAAAAAATATGTACTTAAAACTAATAAAATATGCATTTATTTTCTCCTTTTTTTTAACAAACATTTGGTCATTAAAACACAAGCTCAGCTTCAATGCTTTCTTAACAAACATTTTGCCAATTATATGGAATACAAAATAAGGTTAAGGGCAATTTTCACAACTTGCCTTTAGTTAAATTTTTTGAATTGAATTTGAATTTTTATCCCTGTTGAAATTTTTTTCGTTTTTCTCTTTTTTGGTTTAACACTGTCGTAAAAACTGCAGAACTAAAAAATTTATTAAAAATATGCATTTATAATGAGATATGCAAAAATGTGTATTTATTTTAAAATATGCAAAAATATGTACTAACAAATCGATGCCATTTTGTCGCAAATTTGTTGATTCGCAAATATATTTTATTTACGTTGAACTACGACCAGCTACAATAAAAACATGTATTTACATGAAAATCTATTGGTTATTGTGTTTGTGTGCGTTAGGATATTTCATCATGTTATGTATGTATACATATATGCGTGGGTGTGGGTTGTTTTTGCATTGAATAATTTTCTAACTGTGTTTTTATATCACATATCTTGTTGTCTCTTTTTACTACAAATGTGTGTGTTTGTATGCATTGGTCAGTTCTATTGTTATGGATAGAACTGTGTATAAATTATCTAGCAACATGTTTGAGGCAGTTCTGTCTATTTTTATTACACATATTTTATTGCCTTTCCCAGGGAAAAGGATCAGTAATTAAAAAAAGGAGGAAAGAAAACAAACCATACATTTGCAGCACCAAAATCTATACCGTATATGAAAAATCTTAACACATGTTAAACATATGTCTTGTAATTAGAAGACTTGATATGTAAATCTTTTCTTATTGCACATTTTGAGCTTGAATTTTTTTTGTTTAAAATTAAATTTTATGATCGTCTGTCTACTTAGCTATTTTTATTACACACATTTTAAAGCTTTTTCAAGAAAAAGGATCAGTAATTAAAAAATGATAAAAGAAAACGAACCACACATTTGCAGCACCAATATGTACACCGTATATGAAAAATCTTAACACATGTTAAACATATGTCTACACCCAGAGAAAAAACAATTTAAATTTAATAAAAACCACATTAATTCCATAAAAAACATTAACGAAAGTCTAGTCAGTTCCTGAAATTCAGCTACTGAACCCATTTCAGATCAAAACCAATGTAGTTCGCAACAGGACGATTGAATAACTTATTGAAATTTATCAGTTAAAAATTATAATTAATCATATTATCATCATAATCCTCAGTATAATCAAAGTTATTAGAACTATCATCGGATGGTAGTGATGGAAATTTAGAATCTGAGATATCATTATTTGATTGATAAGCATTTGATTTGTAATCAGGTATTTTTAATGATCTTATATAAAGGTTTTGCTATAGGTGTATATGTTTTTTCCAATAAATCACCGGATTAATAATCATCATAAATTTTTTTAATTATCTTATTCAGGGGTTATGGTACAGGCTTAAATGTACATATCTTCCAATGAATTTAGTCTATCTACTTCGTTTAATTTTATATATTGTTACATTTTCCTCTGTTTAAAAACGCTTTTCCGTGGACTCGAAGATTTGCATATGAATACAAGACTCAGTGTAATAATTAGGGTTAAGAATGAAACAAGTTTTATTTACAAATACACTTAAAACCAGTGTTGCCAAAATGTTGCAGGCATTTCCCACCATATAACCCCTGAAAACCCAATAAAAACCGCTATCTGAATAAAAATAAACGCTAATATAACCGCTGAATTTTTTATAACCAACATATGTCTTTTTTATGGTTTATTGGTAAAAAAAGCATAATATAAATTTTATAAAATATGTATACATATGGATAGATTTATGTATGTTGGAATCTCATAATTCCCCAATATTTGTAAGCAAAACTTTCTGTGTTTCACAGAATGACAATAAGCTTTTCGTTTGGAAAAGTTCTCACCAAAGTTACAGAACATAAGCACAGGAAAAAGTAGAATCCAAGGGCATATTCCATCTTATTACATTAATGTTGAAGTTGATTCAGTATATTTTCAATATTTTAGACTAATTGTTCTACACATGTGGAATAATATCTTGCCGTTTTGCTTGAAGTATTTGTAAAATATTGTTAAAATTTCCTGACTATCTGAAATTACAAAATAGTGTTGATAAAATAAACTCTGTGGCTCAATTCACATTGGTTTGAAGTTTAGTTTCGAAGGAGAATTTTAATAAAAAAGTCTCTAATCAAAATCAAATTATTCAGAAAAAGTTATTGTTTTGAGAGATCACCCAGTTTTCGGGTTGTTTTCCGTTTGTTTAAAGATTTATTTACTATTTTTTTAATACGAAAAAAATGATTAAATTGGTTTGTAAAATAATTTTAATCTCGAATTAAATTTTATTCACTAATTATGAGATTTGTTCACTTTTATACTCGTATGTATGTACATATGTTATTATTTTTAACCTCTTAAATTTTCACATTATACTACACGACTACAATATGTCAATTTTTTATTTGCAAAAAAGTAACGTTAGTTCCTTTTCGCTGTACGTGTTTATAAAGAAAACAAAACTCAACATAAATACCAAGGTACGTGTCGCATAGCTGCGTTAAATATACTTTATTTTGATTCAATACCTTTCTTTAAGTTTCAGAAAAACGCTGAAAGTCCGTCAAACTAAGAAATTCTTCCGCTAAAATTCCCGCTGGTGGTTTTTTAAATAGACTTGCCGCTAATGACAGCAAAATACAGTCATATATAGCGGGAAACCCGCCGTTTTGGCAACACTGCTTAAAACTAAATTATTCAAGAGCTTAAATAACTAATACAGCTCAAACTGCTGAATTATATACAAATATTCACAACTGGTTACCAATACGCCTTATTCACTGTTGTATAAGCTCGTCTCTTAGCTGGCTGCACAAGTATTCAATTGAAACCTCTTTGTCTGGTGCACGTCACTCACGAAACTCACTCCGCCGTCACTCACAGTTGATACACAAATCCCTCTTTGTCAGATAAAGGAGTCAGACGATCATAAAAATTTATTTTTTAACAAAATATATAACATTTCAAACCCTCATAAATGATTACATCTCGCACGTGCGCCTTTTCTATATGCACTAAGCAATTCAATACAATACCACACAACACTCAAGACACGAAGAAGAAAACAACATCACAATTTCTACACAACAGGCACTGCGTTTCACAACCCTAATTGAACGGTTTTTCCCAACCGTAGATGCAAACATAAATCTTCTCCTTTTTTATGTATTCTCCTTTTTTATGTCTTTCCGCACTAACAAAATTAAACATATAAAAAAGTAAAAAGAATGAACATATCGAAATAATTAAACAAAAATGGCATGCAGTTACGTGTTGCAAATGTATTTTGGAAAATCTATCAAATATTTGTAATAAAAATAGCAAAATAGCCAGAGGAGACTGACGATAATAAGAATTTCATTAAAAAAAAAAAAACAATTCAAACCTAAAGCGTGCAAACAGAAAAGTTTTAAATATCAAGTTAACTAAATACTACACAGATGTTTAACATGTGTTAAGATTTTTTGCATATACGGCATACATTTGTAGTACATAAATAGTATCCATATGCATAGGGAAAGGATTTTAATGCATTTAAAATCGCGTTTTATGTACATAAAATATACATTATAAATGAAAAAATATGTACTTAAAACTAATAAAATATGCATTTATTTTCTCCTTTTTTTTAACAAACATTTGGTCATTAAAACACAAGCTCAGCTTCAATGCTTTCTTAACAAACATTTTGCCAATTATATGGAATACAAAATAAGGTTAAGGGCAATTTTCACAACTTGCCTTTAGTTAAATTTTTTGAATTGAATTTGAATTTTTATCCCTGTTGAAATTTTTTTCGTTTTTCTCTTTTTTGGTTTAACACTGTCGTAAAAACTGCAGAACTAAAAAATTTATTAAAAATATGCATTTATAATGAGATATGCAAAAATGTGTATTTATTTTAAAATATGCAAAAATATGTACTAACAAATCGATGCCATTTTGTCGCAAATTTGTTGATTCGCAAATATATTTTATTTACGTTGAACTACGACCAGCTACAAAAAAACATGTATTTACATGAAAATCTATTGGTTATTGTGTTTGTGTGCGTTAGGATATTTCATCATGTTATGTATGTATACATATGTGCGTGGGTGTGGGTTGTTTTTGCATTGAATAATTTTCTAACTGTGTTTTTATATCACATATCTTGTTGTCTCTTTTTACTACAAATGTGTGTGTTTGTATGCATTGGTCAGTTCTATTGTTATGGATAGAACTGTGTATAAATTATCTAGCAACATGTTTGAGGCAGTTCTGTCTATTTTTATTACACATATTTTATTGCCTTTCCCAGGGAAAAGGATCAGTAATTAAAAAAAGGAGGAAAGAAAACAAACCATACATTTGCAGCACCAAAATCTATACCGTATATGAAAAATCTTAACACATGTTAAACATATGTCTTGTAATTAGAAGACTTGATATGTAAATCTTTTCTTATTGCACATTTTGAGCTTGAATTTTTTTTGTTTAAAATTAAATTTTATGATCGTCTGTCTACTTAGCTATTTTTATTACACACATTTTAAAGCTTTTTCAAGAAAAAGGATCAGTAATTAAAAAATGATAAAAGAAAACGAACCACACATTTGCAGCACCAATATGTACACCGTATATGAAAAATCTTAACACATGTTAAACATATGTCTACACCCAGAGAAAAAACAATTTAAATTTAATAAAAACCACATTAATTCCATAAAAAACATTAACGAAAGTCTAGTCATGATGAAAATTTTTATTTCAATATTAAACAATATTTATTTATTTTGAGAATCTTAATATGGAATTATATAAAGAAATAATCTTTTTCGGCACTGAATTAATATTGAATTCCTTTAAACAGTATTGTCGTCTTATTGATATGATATGGTTCACACATTCATTTAAAGTGTTGTTCTTAAGATTTTAAATTTCAACTTGACTGAGATTTTAATGAAATAATAAAAGCCTTAATATATTATGTTTAGACTTTAAAATAATATTGATTCAATTTAATTCAATAAATAATCAATATTAACTCGAAGTTGAAAATTATTGTTTTAAAGTATTTTAATATAATTTTTCTATTAAATTTAAATTTATTGAATTAAAATGACGCGTTATTTATAAGTTGCAGCTTTTCCTTTAGTGTAGTATTTAGAACACTGGATATGTACATAAAGCCTTTCTTATTGCACATTTTGGGTTTGAATTCTTATTTTTTATTTTTTAATTTTGTTTCTGCAGAAAGACATACAAAAGGAGATGAATCTGAGATTTGTGTGTGCATCTATGGGAAAAATCGTTCAATTAGGGATGTGAAATGCAATGCCAGTTGTGTAGAAATTGAGTTGTTGTTTTCTGCTTAGTGGCTTGAGTCTTGTATATTATTGTATTGAATTGTTTAGTGCATATAGAAAAGGTGCACGTGCGATATGTAATACTTTATGAGAGTTAGAATTATTAATTTTTTCGTTTAAAATGAAATTTTTAAGATCGACTTTTTCTTTTACAGTTTATCTTTTTTAAAGGTACAATGAAATAAGAAAAAAATCTTAGTTAGTTTGAGTCTGTGCGTTAGGATATTTCATCATGTTCTGTGTGTGTGAATTGTATTTGCATTAGATAATTTTCCTACCTGAAATTGTGTGTGTGTGGGTTTCTGTGCATTGGTCAGTTCTATTGTTATCGAAAGAACAAATATACTAACATATGTTTTTTGATCGAATAAATAAAAGCAAATTATACATTTATATTTATAACATAATTTTATTTAAAAGTCTTATATTTCTTTTACTTTTGAGATATAGGTTTATAGTCAAAAATTATTTTATGTAAACTAAAAAGTTTTTGAGTTAATAAATATTCATTATAATGCAATTTAGATGCATATATGTTAACATCCTACATATAGTCCTTTGTTATTATATCACAATCATAACAACAGTTTTCAGATGTTTTCAATGTTCTCTTTTTTAAGAGATATGTAAATGTATATATAATTTTTAGCATGTTTATTTTTATTTTTTTTTCAAAAAATAAAAAACGAACTAAAATAAACTAATTAGTGTTTTTATGGGAATTTTTACAATTTATGTTTAAAATTTGTAAACGCACTAATAATCCCAAAATTATATTTTACTTATTCAGTAAAATATTTTTTTTTAAATACATTGAAATTGATTACACTAATTATTAATCTGACTGCACCCGGTCAAAAAATACTTGTGTGGCAACACTCTATCTCGAATAGCTGTTTTTGTTATTTACATTTATTTTCTTTTTACATACTCTTTATATCTACAATTTGTAGTAAAGTAAGAAAATAAAAAACATGTTGATTATTGAGTTCTTGTTTCAACTTTGTTATTTGTAGTTGAGCTTCTCATTTATTTAAATGAAAGTTTATAACATAATAGCTCTAGTTGTTCTAAGAAACTTTGGGTAAAGGTTCCTCGATGATCTGCATTAGCAACAGTGAAATGCGCATAGGATCCAGCTAAACCCTTCAATAATCAATTTCAATGTATTTAAAAAAAAATATTTTACTGAATAAGTAAAATATAATTTTGGGATTATTAGTGCGTTTAAAAATTTTAAACTTAAAATAAACTAAATTTATTGTATATCTTAAATTTTATTGAATTTGCAATTTTTGCATTAAGTTACATTAGCGGAAATCACCCTTTGTTGCACATCTGCAATTTTAGCAAACATAGCATGATTTTTTGCTACAAAGGGTGAGTGTCTTTTTGCAGTTTTCAGAAAATTAATTAATTAATTTGTGGCGGCTCTGCAGTCGTAAAGTTTTTTAAACGCAGGGCTTTACTTGTTTTTATTGCAAAAAAAAAACGAAAAACACAGCTGTTTTAGCATTGAGAACATTTGCAATTTTCAATATGCAATGGTTTTTGGTTATGCATATTTATTCAAGTGATGCAAATCTCAGTTGCTTGTACTTTGTTGTTGTGGTCTTGCAGAATATAGCACGTATGCTACACTTGCAATATCTGCAGGAATTGCAACGGCAGTATGTAACGAAGAGTGATTTCCGCTATTGTAGATATTGTAATAAGTTTGTATTAGCTGTTTTGCTTTTTCTTCTGCTTCCATATGTTGTCTTCTATAGTACGAGCAAGTGCAGGTGTCTGGTCCACATGTTTCATTTTCGTTAGCCCAACAACAACTCTCATAATGATATCCATATTTATTTTCCATTGTTTTCAAGCTGCTTGTAATCTCCAAATGTGTTTGAATATTGATGAGCTTGTATTTGTCTTCAAAAGAAACAATATGACAGCATCTTTTTAAGAAATTAAGTATATCTTTTAATATCGTTCTAACTACTGATTATGACTACTTGAGTGCACTAAATGATTATGAATAGTTTCGTTATTAAATTAAAGTTTCGTTATTAAATTTTGTGTTAAACATTTTGCGATTGATTTGGCTTCCTTTGTTTCCATTGGTGCAGCTATTATGTGTTTATTTAGTTAGCTCACATTGCATTGTTAATATATATCGAAAGTTTCCAGAAGGTCGTAAAAGGCCAACTGTATATATACTATAGCGGAAAAATTATAAAACGGTTCCTTGGTGTATCTTACTTGTTTGTTTCTCGGACACAGATCACACTCTAAAACGTAACTTTTACCATTTTGTACATATTTTTCCATATGTATTTTTGTTTCAATTTGATTTAAGTTTTTTTAACTCCAAAATGTCCTCCTATTACGAATCAGAATCGTTTTCAGCTCTTATTTTCTTCTTTTCCTGCAAGTTATATATCAGGCTCATTAGGAGTTGTATTACCATTTTTATTTTTACTTTTGTTCTCTTATTTTTTTCTGTATTTACCTTGGTTTTTGGTTTCCTCATTTTATATCTTCTTTTTATTCATGTTTCTTATTATCATCAGCGATGTTTTCACACTTTCATAATTTTACTAGAATTCATTTCTTTTAATATATCTGAGTCCAATTGTATCATCGACAATACATCTGCGTTAGTGCTGTTCCTTCTCCTTTTTTTAAGTGAATGTAATGACAATACACTTTCTACCATATATGTAAGGTCTGAAAAATGTTATCCTAGTATAACTATCAGTGTTATTGCTTTTTCGTTTAATTTGTTCGATTTCTTTAGTAAAATTTAATTAAATTTAATAACTTAATCTTACAATATTCTATGCGTTCTATCTATGAAATATTAGTTGTTATTTTTATTCTTACTTAAATTCTATTAATCGCTTAAATTCGCAATTCGACGTTATTATATGTTTGTAATTCAGTTTGTAGTTTACATTTTTATAAGTCAATAGTTCTTACGTGAGGTATTTTTAAGTTAAATAGACTTGTAAAATATTCTGTATAACATTTTTAAGTTAAGCATTTTTTACATATGAAGTTTTTTAAATAAGATGTACATTGAAATTTTGTTTTGTTGAAAAAAATTTGTTGTAAATAAATTTCTAAAAACTTTGGTTAAGAAATGTTTATTTTGTTGTTGGTGTAAAGCTGTTAAATTTTAAATTGTCTCAACAGTCTCATTGTTTCCTCCTCTATTCTTGGGGCGTATAAGATATCGTTCTCGGTAGGAGTTCCTCGCATACCTATCATTTTCCATATACCTGCTAACCAGTCGATTTTTTCTTCCATAGTGAATTCTTTACATTCCCAACCTTTTGAATCTTTAGCTCTTTTTTGGCATTTATTATATCTTAACTTCTGATCTAAGTTGAGGATTTCGGGCTTCTGGTTCTGCGAGGCACCTTCCTTTAGTAATCGCTACCAGCGTTCTTCTCCTTCTTCTATGTTATCAAGAAGTTCCTCCCACGGTTGGACCATTAATGAAAGGATTTAAATAAAAAATAATAAAAAAATGTATAGTATATATGTAGATGATCCCTGCTAAGCATAAGCTCTATATGCGGGGGATTTATATTTAGGTCCTTTTCACTTAAAAGGATAAGCAATAGTGCTGTCTATTCCTTATCAATAAAAGGACAGGATCGCCATGTAATGTATTTACAATAAAACACACCAGGGCTTGTTCAGTGATCGATATATATTGATATTTTATTTAACAATTTCTTCACCTTATATACTAACAGTTAGAAGTTCACCGTTTCTTATTTTTACTTATTATAATATATATACATTTATACATTTGGATTACATTGTATTAAATATACATTGTACCAGGCTGAGTATGTGTTTTCATACATTTGAAGTTCAGTTCGCTTTAAAAACAATTTATTCAAGTCAGCATAGTTCAAACTATTTCGCAATCGTGACCCTGCAAGAAATGAATGACCGAAACTAACCCAAACGAAATTTTTTCACTAACAAAGTTGCAATAATTTTCCATTGAATTTAAGAGTACCAGCCAATCGACTGGTCATATGACTCGTAGAGATGACTTGTATGTTAGAGTGAAACATCTAATGTACATATGCCAAAACGTTTAAGACATCGCGTTTTATTGTAAAATATACAATTCGTTCGGTCTGTGAAATAAAATTTATACAAGTGGTAAAAAGTTAAATGACAACAATACTGTTTAAAATAAATTGAAAACATTTAAGAAATTTATTATTCGACATATTGTCATAATTATATTTTAAATTGAAATTTATTTGATGGTGGTTCAGCTTGGTCTATATACGCATTTCATTGTTGCTGTAACAAACCATAAAGTAAGAGGTTTGTGACTGTTCAAAATGTGTGGTTGAAGTCTACTGATGATTTGTTACAGCAACAATGAAATGCGTATATAGACCAAGCTGAACCACCAGCAAATAAATTTCAAATTAAAATAAATTGAAAACTTTAATTTAATTTATACATTTATGTATTTCTTTTTAAAACTTTAGATATATACAAAAAGCAAGATGTGTTGGAGCTAAAAATAATGTGAAGAATACTAGATTGGTGCCACCTACGCTATTTTGGATTGTTTTGTTTATTATATAATTACATTACTTATTTCTATATTTTTGATAATAAAAAATAATTGAAATAACATAAAAATTATGTTTATTAATTTAAAAGTTACATTTTACCAGTTTCTACGTAAATATTGACTAGTAATAGGTGACCAGTTGCCTTGTAACCATTGACTAGTCATATTTTACCAATGCTTATGCAATCTGTGACTGGCAAAAAAGTAGTAGAGTAAGCAGTTCAGACATATGTGTTTTAATTAAGAGGCTTTAATAAGTTAGAGAGAGAGAAAAAATCACACACAAATGTTTTGGTAATTGTTTTCACCAAGCTCCTAAAAAACTAACTGGGGACAGTGACCGAAGTTGTGGTCATCGCTACTAGTCAAATGACTAGTCAATTGACTGGTAGCCTTCTGTTAGGCGAGCGTTGACCGAAAATTACAAGAATATTATGTTACCGAAATTCCAGCGATTATGACTACCGAGAACGATATCTTATACGCCCCAAGAATAGAGGAGGAAACAATGAGACTGTTGAGACAATTTAAAATTTAACAGCTTTACACCAACAACAAAATAAACATTTCTTAACCAAAGTTTTTAGAAATTTATTTACAACAAATTTTTTTTAACAAAACAAAATTTCAATGTACATCTTATTTAAAAAACTTCATATGTAAAAAATGCTTAACTTAAAAATGTTATACAGAATATTTTACAAGTCTATTTAACTTAAAAATACCTCACGTAAGAACTATTGCCTTATAAAAATGTAAACTACAAACTGAATTACAAACATATAATAACGTCGAATTGCGAATTTAAGCGATTAATAGAATTTAAGTAAGAATAAAAATAACAACTAATATTTCATAGATAGAACGCATAGAATATTGTAAGATTAAGTTATTAAATTTAATTAAATTTTACTAAAGAAATTGAACAAATTAAACGAAAAAGCAATAACACTGATAGTTATACTAGGATAACATTTTTCAGACCTTACATATATGGTAGAAAGTGTATTGTCATTACATTCACTTAAAAAAAGGAGAAGGAACAACACTAACGCAGATGTATTGTCGATGATACAATTGGACTCAGATATATTAAAAGAAATGAATTCTAGTAAAATTATGAAAGTGTGAAAACATCGCTGATGATAATAAGAAACATGAATAAAAAGAAGATATAAAATGAGGAAACCAAAAACCAAGGTAAATACAGAAAAAAATAAAAGAACAAAAGTAAAAATAAAAATGGTAATACAACTCCTAATGAGCCTGATATATAACTTGCAGGAAAAGAAGAAAATAAGAGCTGAAAACGATTCTGATTTGTAATAGGAGGACATTTTGGAGTTAAAAAAACTTAAATCAAATTGAAACAAAAATACATATGGAAAAATATGTACAAAATGGTAAAAGTTACGTTTTAGAGTGTGATCTATGTCCGAGAAACAAACAAGTAAGATACACCAAGGAACCGTTTTATAATTTTTCCGCTATAGTTATATATACAGTTGGCCTTTTACGACCTTCTGGAAACTTTCGGTATATATTAACAATGCAATGTGAGCTAACTAAATAAACACATAATAGCTGCACCAATGGAAACAAAGGAAGCCAAATCAATCGCAAAATGTTTAACACAAAATTTAATAACGAAACTTTAATTTAATAACGAAACTATTCAGAATCATTTAGTGCACTCAAGTAGTCATAATCAGTAGTTAGAACGATATTAAAAGATATACTTAATTTCTTAAAAAGATGCTGTCATATTGTTTCTTTTGAAGACTAATACAAGCTCATCAATATTCAAACACATTTGGAGATTACAAGCAGCTTGAAAACAATGGAAAATAAATATGGATATCATTATGAGAGTTGTTGTTGGGCTAACGAAAATGAAACATGTGGACCAGACACCTGCACTTGCTCGTACTATAGAAGACAACATATGGAAGCAGAAGAAAAAGCAAAACAGCTAATACAAACTTATTACAATATCTACAATAGCGGAAATCACTCTTCGTTACATACTGCCGTTGCAATTCCTGCAGATATTGCAAGTGTAGCATACGTGCTATATTCTGCAAGACCACAACAACAAAGTACAAGCAACTGAGATTTGCATCACTTGAATAAATATGCATAACCAAAAACCATTGCATATTGAAAATTGCAAATGTTCTCAATGCTAAAACAGCTGTGTTTTTCGTTTTTTTTTTGCAATAAAAACAAGTAAAGCCCTGCGTTTAAAAAACTTTACGACTGCAGAGCCGCCACAAATTAATTAATTAATTTTCTGAAAACTGCAAAAAGACACTCACCCTTTGTAGCAAAAAATCATGCTATGTTTGCTAAAATTGCAGATGTGCAACAAAGGGTGATTTCCGCTAATGTAACTTAATGCAAAAATTGCAAATTCAATAAAATTTAAGATATACAATAAATTTAGTTTATTTTAAGTTTAAAATTTTTAAACGCACTAATAATCCCAAAATTATATTTTACTTATTCAGTAAAATATTTTTTTTTAAATACATTGAAATTGATTATTGAAGGGTTTAGCTGGATCCTATGCGCATTTCACTGTTGCTAATGCAGATCATCGAGGAACCTTTACCCAAAGTTTCTTAGAACAACTAGAGCTATTATGTTATAAACTTTCATTTAAATAAATGAGAAGCTCAACTACAAATAACAAAGTTGAAACAAGAACTCAATAATCAACATGTTTTTTATTTTCTTACTTTACTACAAATTGTAGATATGTATAAAGAGTATGTAAAAAGAAAATAAATGTAAATAACAAAAACAGCTATTCGAGATAGAGTGTTGCCACACAAGTATTTTTTGACCGGGTGCAGTCAGATTAATAATTAGTGTAATCAATTTCAATGTATTTAAAAAAAAATATTTTACTTAATAAGTAAAATATAATTTTGGGATTATTAGTGCGTTTACAAATTTTAAACATAAATTGTAAAAATTCCCATAAAAACACTAATTAGTTTATTTTAGTTCGTTTTTTATTTTTTGAAAAAAAAATAAAAATAAACATGCTAAAAATTATATATACATTTACATATCTCTTAAAAAAGAGAACATTGAAAACATCTGAAAACTCTTTTTATGATTGTGATATAATAACAAAGGACTATATGTAGGATGTTAACATATATGCATCTAAATTGCATTATAATGAATATTTATTAACTCAAAAACTTTTTAGTTTACATAAAATAATTTTTGACTATAAACCTATATCTCAAAAGTAAAAGAAATATAAGACTTTTAAATAAAATTATGTTATAAATATAAATGTATAATTTGCTTTTATTTATTCGATCAAAAAACATATGTTAGTATATTTGTTCTTTCGATAACAATAGAACTGACCAATGCACAGAAACCCACACACACACAATTTCAGGTAGGAAAATTATCTAATGCAAATACAATTCACACACACAGAACATGATGAAATATCCTAACGCACAGACTCAAACTAACTAAGATTTTTTTCTTATTTCATTGTACCTTTAAAAAAGATAAACTGTAAAAGAAAAAGTCGATCTTAAAAATTTCATTTTAAACGAAAAAATTAATAATTCTAACTCTCATAAAGTATTACATATCGCACGTGCACCTTTTCTATATGCACTAAACAATTCAATACAATAATATACAAGACTCAAGCCACTAAGCAGAAAACAACAACTCAATTTCTACACAACTGGCATTGCATTTCACATCCCTAATTGAACGATTTTTCCCATAGATGCACACACAAATCTCAGATTCATCTCCTTTTGTATGTCTTTCTGCAGAAACAAAATTAAAAAATAAAAAATAAGAATTCAAACCCAAAATGTGCAATAAGAAAGGCTTTATGTACATATCCAGTGTTCTAAATACTACACTAAAGGAAAAGCTGCAACTTATAAATAACGCGTCATTTTAATTCAATAAATTTAAATTTAATAGAAAAATTATATTAAAATACTTTAAAACAATAATTTTCAACTTCGAGTTAATATTGATTATTTATTGAATTAAATTGAATCAATATTATTTTAAAGTCTAAACATAATATATTAAGGCTTTTATTATTTCATTAAAATCTCAGTCAAGTTGAAATTTAAAATCTTAAGAACAACACTTTAAATGAATGTGTGAACCATATCATATCAATAAGACGACAATACTGTTTAAAGGAATTCAATATTAATTCAGTGCCGAAAAAGATTATTTCTTTATATAATTCCATATTAAGATTCTCAAAATAAATAAATATTGTTTAATATTGAAATAAAAATTTTCATCATGACTAGACTTTCGTTAATGTTTTTTATGGAATTAATGTGGTTTTTATTAAATTTAAATTGTTTTTTCTCTGGGTGTAGACATATGTTTAACATGTGTTAAGATTTTTCATATACGGTGTACATATTGGTGCTGCAAATGTGTGGTTCGTTTTCTTTTATCATTTTTTAATTACTGATCCTTTTTCTTGAAAAAGCTTTAAAATGTGTGTAATAAAAATAGCTAAGTAGACAGACGATCATAAAATTTAATTTTAAACAAAAAAAATTCAAGCTCAAAATGTGCAATAAGAAAAGATTTACATATCAAGTCTTCTAATTACAAGACATATGTTTAACATGTGTTAAGATTTTTCATATACGGTATAGATTTTGGTGCTGCAAATGTATGGTTTGTTTTCTTTCCTCCTTTTTTTAATTACTGATCCTTTTCCCTGGGAAAGGCAATAAAATATGTGTAATAAAAATAGACAGAACTGCCTCAAACATGTTGCTAGATAATTTATACACAGTTCTATCCATAACAATAGAACTGACCAATGCATACAAACACACACATTTGTAGTAAAAAGAGACAACAAGATATGTGATATAAAAACACAGTTAGAAAATTATTCAATGCAAAAACAACCCACACCCACGCATATATGTATACATACATAACATGATGAAATATCCTAACGCACACAAACACAATAACCAATAGATTTTCATGTAAATACATGTTTTTTTGTAGCTGGTCGTAGTTCAACGTAAATAAAATATATTTGCGAATCAACAAATTTGCGACAAAATGGCATCGATTTGTTAGTACATATTTTTGCATATTTTAAAATAAATACACATTTTTGCATATCTCATTATAAATGCATATTTTTAATAAATTTTTTAGTTCTGCAGTTTTTACGACAGTGTTAAACCAAAAAAGAGAAAAACGAAAAAAATTTCAACAGGGATAAAAATTCAAATTCAATTCAAAAAATTTAACTAAAGGCAAGTTGTGAAAATTGCCCTTAACCTTATTTTGTATTCCATATAATTGGCAAAATGTTTGTTAAGAAAGCATTGAAGCTGAGCTTGTGTTTTAATGACCAAATGTTTGTTAAAAAAAAGGAGAAAATAAATGCATATTTTATTAGTTTTAAGTACATATTTTTTCATTTATAATGTATATTTTATGTACATAAAACGCGATTTTAAATGCATTAAAATCCTTTCCCTATGCATATGGATACTATTTATGTACTACAAATGTATGCCGTATATGCAAAAAATCTTAACACATGTTAAACATCTGTGTAGTATTTAGTTAACTTGATATTTAAAACTTTTCTGTTTGCACGCTTTAGGTTTGAATTGTTTTTTTTTTAATGAAATTCTTATTATCGTCAGTCTCCTCTGGCTATTTTGCTATTTTTATTACAAATATTTGATAGATTTTCCAAAATACATTTGCAACACGTAACTGCATGCCATTTTTGTTTAATTATTTCGATATGTTCATTCTTTTTACTTTTTTATATGTTTAATTTTGTTAGTGCGGAAAGACATAAAAAAGGAGAAGACATAAAAAAGGAGAAGATTTATGTTTGCATCTACGGTTGGGAAAAACCGTTCAATTAGGGTTGTGAAACGCAGTGCCTGTTGTGTAGAAATTGTGATGTTGTTTTCTTCTTCGTGTCTTGAGTGTTGTGTGGTATTGTATTGAATTGCTTAGTGCATATAGAAAAGGCGCACGTGCGAGATGTAATCATTTATGAGGGTTTGAAATGTTATATATTTTGTTAAAAAATAAATTTTTATGATCGTCTGACTCCTTTATCTGACAAAGAGGGATTTGTGTATCAACTGTGAGTGACGGCGGAGTGAGTTTCGTGAGTGACGTGCACCAGACAAAGAGGTTTCAATTGAATACTTGTGCAGCCAGCTAAGAGACGAGCTTATACAACAGTGAATAAGGCGTATTGGTAACCAGTTGTGAATATTTGTATATAATTCAGCAGTTTGAGCTGTATTAGTTATTTAAGCTCTTGAATAATTTAGTTTTAAGCAGTGTTGCCAAAACGGCGGGTTTCCCGCTATATATGACTGTATTTTGCTGTCATTAGCGGCAAGTCTATTTAAAAAACCACCAGCGGGAATTTTAGCGGAAGAATTTCTTAGTTTGACGGACTTTCAGCGTTTTTCTGAAACTTAAAGAAAGGTATTGAATCAAAATAAAGTATATTTAACGCAGCTATGCGACACGTACCTTGGTATTTATGTTGAGTTTTGTTTTCTTTATAAACACGTACAGCGAAAAGGAACTAACGTTACTTTTTTGCAAATAAAAAATTGACATATTGTAGTCGTGTAGTATAATGTGAAAATTTAAGAGGTTAAAAATAATAACATATGTACATACATACGAGTATAAAAGTGAACAAATCTCATAATTAGTGAATAAAATTTAATTCGAGATTAAAATTATTTTACAAACCAATTTAATCATTTTTTTCGTATTAAAAAAATAGTAAATAAATCTTTAAACAAACGGAAAACAACCCGAAAACTGGGTGATCTCTCAAAACAATAACTTTTTCTGAATAATTTGATTTTGATTAGAGACTTTTTTATTAAAATTCTCCTTCGAAACTAAACTTCAAACCAATGTGAATTGAGCCACAGAGTTTATTTTATCAACACTATTTTGTAATTTCAGATAGTCAGGAAATTTTAACAATATTTTACAAATACTTCAAGCAAAACGGCAAGATATTATTCCACATGTGTAGAACAATTAGTCTAAAATATTGAAAATATACTGAATCAACTTCAACATTAATGTAATAAGATGGAATATGCCCTTGGATTCTACTTTTTCCTGTGCTTATGTTCTGTAACTTTGGTGAGAACTTTTCCAAACGAAAAGCTTATTGTCATTCTGTGAAACACAGAAAGTTTTGCTTACAAATATTGGGGAATTATGAGATTCCAACATACATAAATCTATCCATATGTATACATATTTTATAAAATTTATATTATGCTTTTTTTACCAATAAACCATAAAAAAGACATATGTTGGTTATAAAAAATTCAGCGGTTATATTAGCGTTTATTTTTATTCAGATAGCGGTTTTTATTGGGTTTTCAGGGGTTATATGGTGGGAAATGCCTGCAACATTTTGGCAACACTGGTTTTAAGTGTATTTGTAAATAAAACTTGTTTCATTCTTAACCCTAATTATTACACTGAGTCTTGTATTCATATGCAAATCTTCGAGTCCACGGAAAAGCGTTTTTAAACAGAGGAAAATGTAACAATATATAAAATTAAACGAAGTAGATAGACTAAATTCATTGGAAGATATGTACATTTAAGCCTGTACCATAACCCCTGAATAAGATAATTAAAAAAATTTATGATGATTATTAATCCGGTGATTTATTGGAAAAAACATATACACCTATAGCAAAACCTTTATATAAGATCATTAAAAATACCAGATTACAAATCAAATGCTTATCAATCAAATAATGATATCTCAGATTCAAAATTTCCATCACTACCATCCGATGATAGTTCTAATAACTTTGATTATACTGAGGATTATGATGATAATATGATTAATTATAATTTTTAACTGATAAATTTCAATAAGTTATTCAATCGTCCTGTTGCGAACTACATTGGTTTTGATCTGAAATGGGTTCAGTAGCTGAATTTCAGGAACTGACTAGACTTTCGTTAATGTTTTTTATGGAATTAATGTGGTTTTTATTAAATTTAAATTGTTTTTTCTCTGGGTGTAGACATATGTTTAACATGTGTTAAGATTTTTCATATACGGTGTACATATTGGTGCTGCAAATGTGTGGTTCGTTTTCTTTTATCATTTTTTAATTACTGATCCTTTTTCTTGAAAAAGCTTTAAAATGTGTGTAATAAAAATAGCTAAGTAGACAGACGATCATAAAATTTAATTTTAAACAAAAAAAATTCAAGCTCAAAATGTGCAATAAGAAAAGATTTACATATCAAGTCTTCTAATTACAAGACATATGTTTAACATGTGTTAAGATTTTTCATATACGGTATAGATTTTGGTGCTGCAAATGTATGGTTTGTTTTCTTTCCTCCTTTTTTTAATAACTGATCCTTTTCCCTGGGAAAGGCAATAAAATATGTGTAATAAAAATAGACAGAACTGCCTCAAACATGTTGCTAGATAATTTATACACAGTTCTATCCATAACAATAGAACTGACCAATGCATACAAACACACACATTTGTAGTAAAAAGAGACAACAAGATATGTGATATAAAAACACAGTTAGACAATTATTCAATGCAAAAACAACCCACACCCACGCATATATGTATACATACATAACATGATGAAATATCCTAACGCACACAAACACAATAACCAATAGAAATGTATTACTTATAAGTGAATAAAAAAGAAAATATTAAATGAAGATACGATATATTTAAAAAATTTTCCTCAACAAAATTGTCATTTCAAATTATCTTCCATTAAAAATAATCGTGGTGACGGAAAATAACAAATAACACAACGTCTGCACCTAGCATGATGTGCACTTTTACATTTATCCTTATAGGAGACTTTGCTACACGTAAAATAGCATGGAGAAAAGTAGCACTACGGTCACACCAAGCATGATGTGCAATTTTACATTGATCCTTATGGTGCACATTGGCCCCGAAACCCCGTAAACACACTACTTTCGTTGCTGCTTAAAAAGTAATTGTTATACTTTAACCACTATTTTAAATATGTAGCCTACAAAACCTTAATGCTTATACATAAAACTCAATATAACGAATCTTTTTCTCGGTTCGCTGAGAAAACCTCTTTATTGCAAAGTACACATATCAATTACTGAATCAAAACTTTCGTACTCATTATTTTCATTATCATTCTTGTTTTTTATCCTTACTGGGATACATAAACAGCAACTAAACTATGTATTTGGGTACATAAATTTGTTTTAAGTGACTTAAATTGTACAACATTTTGTTTGAGATAAAGACTTAGGGTATTACGCAAAAAACTTAACAACGCTTTGCAAAGTAATGTTAAGTAAATATGTATTCTAAAAAAATATTATATCAAATTTCTAAATTAGGTCGCCACGTTTATTAATACTACTTTAAGTTGATATTTCCAAAATGTGTATTTTGTACCTCAAATATTTTTGTTAATATAACACATACATATTGATTCATGTTACATCTGAAAATGAAGCTAGAAGTGTTAGCTCTTAGCTTATAATTACTATTTCTCATTCAAAATACATCGAAAAATCTATAAAAAAAATATTTAAATAAATACAATTGTACGTGTTCATGAAATATTTATCTGTTTTCCTACCATATCAGACGCTCATGCTGTTTAAATTAGGTTGATTTACTTCAAGAAAATAAAAATTTATTTAATAAAATAAAAAATATTTGAGTACCCGAATGAAATTGTATTCGATTTTGTACATCATAAGCTATGAAGTGGTTCTTGAACAAGGTGGTGTTACCAGTATTTATTATTAAATAACAAAATAATTAAAGTTGTGTTTTGCATACAATTTCTTAAGAAAGCAATGTTAGCCTTAAAGTGCTTGGCAACTACTATAAACTTGTAAAGCTAAAGTAAAATATTTTTTGCATAAAAACATAAAATATTACAATAAATATGTGTCGCTTACGAAAATTTTTATTTTTTTTTAATGTAAACATCTACTTACGATAAAATCCCAGCCGCCGTATTTTTGAAACTACAGGGTGGCCCAAATAAGACCAGCTGATGTGAAACACATATAAC
This sequence comes from Tachina fera, assembly GCA_905220375.1. Classification (NCBI taxonomy): domain Eukaryota; kingdom Metazoa; phylum Arthropoda; class Insecta; order Diptera; family Tachinidae; genus Tachina; species Tachina fera. Next base: position 84,508,764 of record LR999965.1, on the reverse strand, counting down.
TTTTAACTTTTTTAACATAATTAATTTTTTCTTTTTGCAGATTAGAACTGGGGGTTCACTGTGCAATTCGAAACGAAAGCAAATGTTTCTAAATGCAATGTTAATAACATATAAATTCGAAAGGATTTTCTTTCGTTTCGAATTACAGAGTAGACGCCCTGAACTCTTGGAAATTTAAAATGAATAGGTGGAGTCCACAACAACGCATTAAAATTATCGATTTTTATTATTCTTCTGACGCAGCCAGTATTTATTATTAAATAACAAAATAATTAAAGTTCTGTTTTGCATACAATTTCTAAACAAACCAATGTTTGCCTTAAAGTGCTTGGCAAATACTATGCACTTTAAAGCTAAAGTAAAAAAAATGTTTGCATAAGGGTGTTAGAGGATTTAGAAATTTTAAAGTTTGGAACATATACTTACATATTTTCTGGAAGTTTATCAAACATTTCTGATAGCAATATTTTTAACATTATTTCCTTTTATTAAAATTACAATAAAACAAAAATATCACCAATCATCAATTCAAAATTTTCATCGACAAAAACAAACTGTTATCGCCAACTCTGACAAGAATCCGAAGAGGACCAAAAAATACTTCTTTATAGTTATTGATTCGTTGTACATATGTATCAGTAAAAGTTTGATATAACAAAATGTGAACAAATACGAAAACAAATTCATTATAACTATAGCCCTTAAAAACCCAAGTTCTACATATTTTACAGGAAAATGTACAGCCTGTAATATTAACAGTATTTTGGGTGACGTTGGCAACAAAACCGGAGGTCCTGGGTCCAATCCCGGTCTCCGACAGTCAGTAAAATAACATCACCACGCATTTTTCTGATGTGCATTAGTGCCCCTTTGTATCAGTTGTTGTAGGAAAAGTTCTAGAGATCCAGGCATAAGCCACTGGTCACTAAACTACACCGGCTTCAGCTGATGCTAATTTCAATGTAACATCAGAGCGCCCTCGTTTGTCGGTATTGTGTAGCAGAATCATCGGCGAATTAAAATAACCATTAAAATGATTACTAAACATATTTTCAAAATTGAATACGCCTCATTGACACCAGAGGCGCTGCAACTCTGCATTATTAAAAACTAGCAAAAAAGCAGTGTTGTAAAAAAATAACGGTTTCCTTTATCTCTTCCTTCAACACCTGTCTTCTCTATCACTATCCCTTCCCTATCACCCTCTCTCACTTTTTTCTCTTCAACTCACAGGTAGCACTGTGACTTCTGAAGCTCTTAATGAAAATAATAGAAATAATAAATCTAATGAAAGTGTTTTTTTAACGGCAAAACCAATTTTTCGTCAGCGATCAACTTCGCTTTGTCCAATGCCAAATAGTAGTGATTCATTAACATTACAATTGCCTAGTACTTCTTCATATAAGTCAGTAATATCATCCCCTTCAGGCTCGTATTCGTCACTTAACAAAGTTATTACTACAGATAACAGTATTTCAAAACCCAAGGTTCAAGTCGGTATGGACAGATATATAACCGTGGTAAAGCGTGGGCGAAGCCCGAATTCTTCAAAAATTTCATCCGCTCCAAAGATGTCTAGAGATAACAGCGCATCCTCAACTAATCGCCAAAACCGTTTTAAAATTTTGCAAGATGAGAACGACAAACCCGATGTATCCTCGAATAAAACATCCAAGCCGCCACCAATCTACTTGAGAGAGAAAAATTCAAATGCCCTTATTAAAAAATTAATTTCGGTCATTGGTGAAAATAAATTCCACATTGTCCCAATAAAACGTGGCAACGTCGATGAAACGAAAATTCAAATTTATGATGAAAAGGATTTCCGCAAAATGGTTTCTGAATTTGAAACAAATAAAACAAGCTTCTACACATACCAGCTCAAGAGCGCTAAAGGCCTGCAGATCGTATTGAAGGGCATAGATTCTTATGTTGTCCCTGAAGAAATAAAAGATGCATTTGTCCTCCAGGGATTTAAGGTAAAGAATGTATCAAACATATTTAACAAAGAAAAAGTACCCCAACCCCTATTTCGTGTTGAACTGGAGCCAAATAATATACAGTTGAAAAAAAACGAGACTCATCCTATTTATAGCCTTAAATACCTTTTATACAGAAAAATCACAGTTGAAGAGCCACATAAGCGTGCAGGTCCCGTGCAGTGTCATAATTGCCAAGAATATGGCCATACAAAAGCTTACTGCAATTTACCTATAGTGTGTGTTATCTGCGGTGAATTGCACGGTACTGCAAGTTGTACCAAACCAAAAGATCAAGCGGAAAAAAAATGCAGTAATTGTGGACGTAATCACACCGCTAACTACAGAGGATGTCCTGTGTACTCTTTCGTCAAGCAGGCTATGGTGCAAAAACCTAAATTAGCTCCAGCTCAACCATTAAACGCGTACTCCGCCACTTTTGCTCAAGTGAGCCAACCAGTTACTTCACGTGTATCGTATGCCGATGCTGCTAAGGCTAGTTCTATCCCCACACAAAATATTTCACCGCCAAATAATTCAACGAATGCAAATTCAAGCTTTAACTTTAGTCGCCTTGAAGCTACTATTGAGAATATGGTGCTAACTATAAACAACTTTACAACAAATATGACTACCATGATGCAAGAAATGCTGAGAATGCAGAATACTCTGCTTCAAGCATTAATTAACAAGCCATGAACACGTTAAAAATATGTTTCTGGAACGCAAACGGCATTCGCCAACATAAAAATGAACTTGAGCACTTCCTTACGGAAAAAAATATTGATATAATGTTGGTCTCTGAGACTCATTTGACTTCTAGAAGCCTCTTTAAAATGAATGGCTACACTTTATATGATAAAAAGGACCCTAGAGGGAGAGCATGCGGTGGATCAGCAATTCTAATAAAGTCAAGACTCAAGCACTATATTCTTGACAACATTTGTGAAGAACATCTACAAGCAACAAATATCTGCATTGAAAATTTTTGTACAAATTTCGTGATATCTTCAATTTACTCCCTTCCCAGATTTTCAATCACTGAGGACCAATACGAGAAGTTCTACAAATCTCTTGGACCTTGTTTCGTAGCAGCTGGCGACTACAATGCTAAGCATACGTTCTGGGGTTCGCGTCTTATTACGCCTAGAGGTAGGGCGTTGTTCAACACAATTTCAAAAATGGGCTTGGATGTACTTACTGGCCTACGGACATACAAAAAATTCCGGATGTTATAGATTTCGGCGTCATAAAAAGTATTTCTAGGGAATTAATCCACGTTGAAGCTTCCCTAGATCTCTCGTCCGATCACTCTCCCACGATCGTTACAATCTGTAGCCCACTGAGAAGCGCTTTACCTCACCCATATGTCAAGATGATAAATCGTATTAATTGGCTGGGATTCAAAAAATATCTTAGTAGTCATTGCACAGAAAATATTACGCTAAGATCACCCAATGATATTGAATCGAACATTGCAAATCTTAACGAGAATATTAAACAAGCTTCTGAACATGCCACTACCTCTCATCCGCATACTGTGTACAATAAAATTTATTCTACAGACGTTGAACATCTCGTACGTGAAAAAAGGAGAGCTAGAAGGGAATGGCAACAGCACAGATCACCTCAACACAAAATCAGATTTAAAGAGTGCACTAAAAGACTCCAAGAGTTGCTTGCATCTGAAAAAACTGCATCTTTTAAAAATTATCTGGAAGGGCTTGATGTCACACCAGCATCTAATTACTCTTTGTGGCGCGCTGCTAAAAAGCTTAAAACACCCGTTGAGTTTAAGCCACCTCTGCGCACATCTACCGGAGGTTGGGCAAGAAGCGATACTGAAAAAGGTAACATTTTTGTTGAGCATTTAAAATCCGTTTTTACACCAAATACATGTACCGGTGTTGCTGATTTGCCGAGTGTAGTTGCTCTACCCCCTCGACCCTTAAAATTTACGATGTGTGATGTACAAAAACTAATTGCCGAGCTCAACCCGAAAAAAGCTCCCGGTATGGATGGAATTAGTAACCAGATGCTGATTAAGTTACCTCGTACTGCAATTAGAATCCTGTTATTCATTTTTAATGCCATTTTACGACTGGAGTATTATCCAGACTGCTGGAAGCTTGCCAAGGTTAAAATGATTCCAAAGCCAGGTAAAGATCTTACCAAGGCTGAGTCATATAGGCCAATAAGTTTACTGTCAACAATGTCAAAGCTTTTTGAAAAGCTCCTCATGGCAAAATTGTCTTCAATTTTAACTGATAATGGGTGCATCCCGGACCATCAATTTGGTTTTAGAAGCCAGCATAGCACCATTGAGCAAACGCATAGATTGGTTCAATTTATCAGAAAAACATTTGAGGAAAAGAAATATTGTTCTGCCCTGTTTATTGACGTTTCTCAGGCATTTGATAAAGTGTGGCATGAAGGCCTGATTTTGAAATTGAAGACATACTTACCAATAAACATTCTAAATCTTTTGGAAAGTTACATTCTCGCACGAAAATTTACAGTGGTGGAAGGACACTTTATGAGTATGCCTGAAACTATCTCATCCGGTGTGCCACAGGGGAGTATACTGGGGCCATTTTTATATTTGATTTATACTTGTGATATGCCTGTGAGCAGTAGTATCCATACTTCTACATTTGCCGACGATACCGCCTGCCTTAGTATGCACGAAAACCCTGATGAGGCATCCCGAAAACTCCAGGAACACATTAGCCAGATGGAACTATGGTTAAACTTATGGAGAATTAAGGTAAATGAACAAAAGTGTGTCCATATAACATTTACTTTACGAAGAGATACTTGTTCCCCCATTCGGATTAATAATCAAGTTGTTCCTCAACATTCACATGTGAAATATCTTGGTATACACCTCGATCGACGGCTTACATGGAAACATCACATTGACTATAAGTTAACTCAAATGAAACTAAAATTAACTCAGGTACATTGGCTGATTGGCAGAAATTCAACACTCAGCCTAGACTGCAAACTTTTAATATACAAGTCGCTTTTAAAGCCAATATGGTGTTACGGTATCCAGTTATGGGGCACTGCTTCTGCCTCCAATGTAGAGAGAATTCAACGAAGACAAAACAAAATTTTAAGGTTAATAACATCTGCTCCATGGTACATTAAGAATTCAAATATACATCGTGATTTAAATATGCCACTAGTGATTGAAGAAATTGCAAATATTTAACAAAACTCGAGTCACATCCTAATCCGCTTGCTCGTAATATTTTGAACTTTACTGGACACATCCGCTTAAAAAAGAGAGATACAAGGGCTCTAATACTAAACACTCCGAATGAAGTTGCTTGAAATTTTTTATTTTTTTTTTGCTTATCACTACTTATGTATTATTTACAACTATCACTTAGTTATGTCTGGCATTGGTCGGGCCTATTAATTATATGTTAGATTTAAGATTTGAATACTTATTGTTAGTTCATATATGAAGATACAATAAATAAAAAAACATGCATAAAAAAAAAAAAACAGGTAGCACAAATGGATCTTTGTATTGGACCCAAGTGAGCTGGACTCTAATTTCACCCTTTCTTAACAGCAGCCTGCCAACCAATCCTTACCTAATATCAACAGTAATTCAAATAGATAGCCTTTCCTTACTACGTTTTGCACTGTTGCATTTCTTGGATTTAAGCGCCATTGTTTGTTCTGTTACGAATTTGAAAATAATCCTGTTTCGGCTGCATTAAAAATATTGTGCGGCCCATTTTCTCCCAACAAGATTTGGTAACAGTGTATTCCAATCTGAACAAATTTGATCACATACACCTGCACTTTTTGAAACCGTTACTAGCTTTAAAATTGTTGTGTTTCAAACGTGCGACAGTGTTCAGCTTTGCTTTTTAGTAATCTTCCTCCCAAACGCATGTTTTGAATTCGACATGGCGAAAACCGTTTGGATAAACCTTGCTCAAGGTCTTCATATCTATGCATATCAAATCGTAATGTGTGCTTGTTCGTAAGGCTGTGGATCTGAAATTTTTAACGCAGGTTCGGGTCAATACCCGGTAAGCTTTTGTTTTATTTTTTACCCAACAAGTGACCACTGTGTGAAGCTTTGGTTGCGTTTCTAGTTGCCGAAATGGTATTGCGGATGGCAACTGGCAACTAATAGCTGGTAATTTCAGTTGCCATATTGGCAACCACAAATTTGTAATTGCTGCATAGTTTTAAAACCAAAAAATTTTAAAAATTAAAAAGTAATTGCAATATTATTTTTATTTTGAATTTCTTCTATGCATATTTAAAGAAATAATGCTTTACCGCTAAAAACGAGATTGTTAAAACTTATTTTAGGCAATAAAGAACAGTCTAAGAGATTCAAACTTTTGTACTTCCTTCTCTTCATTAAAAATTAATTCCACTTAATTAATCATTCCAATTCCATTTAATTAATCATTTTTATGATCAGTAATGTTTTAAGCACTTTGACTAACACTGCAATTACACATGTAAGTTATTCCTTGTAAGTTGTGCATACGTATTATAATCAAATATTTCGAAGAAATAGCCGAAAAAATTGTAAGTTGCTTGAATTAATGTTTACACAGTCAGTTGTAAGTTCAATTTAAAAAAGTTCTCAAAGGGTACCCTTCTTATGAATAAATTTGCTTACATGTGTAAGTGCTAAGTAAATAATATTCTTTTTAGAACTTGTATTTCTTATATTTTGCATTATTTTTACATTATTTTCAGTTGCCAGTCTGCCATAATCGTTTTCTCGATAACTTTTTGGCAACTGGAAGAATTTGCCAGACATAATACTTATTTTAATTTCAGGTGCATTGCTAGTTAACTCGACAACTGAAGTTCGGTTGCCATCCATAATCGAGCCAATAATTGAAGATAAGACAACGTTTGCGTGCTTAGCTAGTGTATTAATAAAAACAAGTGCATAAATGAGATTTTAGAATGCACAGAGAAAACAGATTCGTTGAGACAACCGAATTTGTTGCCAATCGAATTTTTGGCGGTTTCACCAACTTCAAGAATTCTGGTATAAGGACTGCAATGTTCTTTTGGTACCACCATATTTTAATTATAACCCTTAACCAAATAGTTGCAGCAACAGAAAAAATTGGTTAACAGTATGGAATTTGAAATAAAAGTTATTCGTGCTACCGAAAATATGATTAGTATAACTAAAACAATATTATAATTGGTTCCTGTGAAAGAATAATTCGCCGTCCTTGCTGAAATAAAAATAAACAATAGACGCAAATAAAAATACATAATTTAAGAAATTTATTATTTAACATATTGTCATAAGTTTATTTTAATTGAAATTTATTTCCTGGGGGTGAAGCATGTTTATATGCATTTCTTAAACCACATATTTTAAACAGCCACAAACATGTTGTCTTATGCACATAATTTCAAAAACCATTTGAGAATTCATAAATCATAATACCTTTGAAAATCACAAAAGTTAAGTTTTAATTTTCTGCTATAAACTATGATAGTAAACTCAACCTCGTAGTCAGTTGCAGCAACTGATAGAAAGTGTTTATTTTTACCTTAATATAGAACGACAATTTTTTTGTTGCCAATACTAAAAGTTGGTCGTAAAATCCAATTCATAATATTTTATTCGGTTGTGTTAACCAATAAGTTAATTAGTCATGACAAAAGCATACGCTCGGTTGATGCAACCAATTTAAGAATTGTCAGAATCATATATTTGTTACAATTACTCCCTTATGGCAATGTACATGGATTGTTTTTTGGATTAATAGAAAATTGATAGCGTGAACTGAAATATAGTGTATGCAAATGATATTTTATTGGCCCAACAAATTTTCAACCAATCTTTTTTCTGGGTGTGTTTAATACAAGGTGGCCCAGAAAGACCGAAGTGGTGTGAATTCCTTATAACTTTTTATTTAAGACATATTTTTTTAATTTTTTGTTTTTTAAATACAGTAAATTTATAGGGAATATTTTTAGATTAGTTATTAAAAATTGTATCCCGCAAGTGGTGGCCATTTTCTGCTTCGCACAAATGTGCTCTTTCCATTTCCATTATTCATAACTTATTTATGAGTGACGAAGCCCATTTCCAATTAAATGGGTTTGTTAACAAGCAAAACTTTAGGATATGGGCTAAGGAAAACCCGAGAGTACTTCACCAACGACAATTACACCCAGTTAAGTGTACTGTTTGGTGCGGTGTTTCTTCAGAAAGGATCATTGGTCCATATTTTTTGGAAAATGAAAGAGATGTCGCCATTTCCATCAATGGTGATCGATATCGGGCCATGTTGGAAAATTTTGTAAGGCCAGCCGTGGAATACCATCCGCAAATATGGTTCCAACAGGATGGAGCCACAGCGCACACTCCGAGGGCCACAATGGCTATTTTACGCGACATCTTTGGGGAAAGAATAAATTCGCGTAGAAGCAATTTTAATTGGCCTCCGCGTTCCCCGGATTTAACCGCTCCAGACTGTTTCCTTTGGAGTTATTTAAAAGGGAAAGTTTATGTTAATAAGACTAGGACTATTGAGGAATTAAAAACCAATATTCCAGACGAAATTAACAACATAACACCGGAAGTTTTGCGAAAGGTCATGGAAAATGTGTTGAAATGAGATCATTTGTGCGAAGCAGAAAATGGCCTCCACTTGCGGGATATCATTTTTAACAACTAATCTAAAAATATTCCCTATAAATTTACTGTATTTAAAAAACAAAAAATTAAAAAAATATGTCTTAAATAAAAAGTTATAAGGAATTTACACCACTTCGGTCTTTCTGGGCCACCCTGTACTATTAAACTATTTCTTAAGCCTTATACATAACAGTGAGTTCCGAAAATCAATTTGACAAAAAAAAGGGAAATTTCAAGAGAAGGTTTATTAGAAGGATTATTTTTACAACTTTCGACGTGGATTATCTTAACAAGAATGTATCGATGAACTCAGTTCTTTGTATGCCGATAAAGCACCATACAGTGGGAACTTTTGCAAAATAAATGGTAATAAATCTGGAACTTTTAAACTACTGATTGGATTTATATGAAGCTTCGAACATCTGCACAGGCGGACTTAGGCTTTATAACACATGTCTTGACAGCCTTCTGGCTTAGGCTGGACTGGAGTTACAGTGGGCCTAAGTTTTCAACATTGGATCAAAAAAGCTTACGACGCTATATAAAAAAACTATTTATTATATCAATTAATTAACTATTTATTGTATCAATTAATTATATCAATCAATTAAGTTTTTAAATATGAAACTAGGGAAAAGTTTGTGACTTCAAATTTTGCAGATCATATTTTTTTGCCTATTGTCACGAATTGGAGGGATGAGAGTAAGGAAAAGTTGAAAAAATCCATCCTAATGTACGTATTATGTTTGACTTTATCGACAAATAAACAAAATGAATGACGTGAGTAACTTATTATTTAATCTATATAATTAATAGGCACAAAGTTTTTTTGTAATCTCTTTTACGCTGGTACTACTGCACCGATTTTAAAAAGATTTATATGGTTTTAAAGTTTTTTCGCTACAGATGTGCAGAATCTATATTTTATTAAAGTCGGTTTAATATTTTGGGAGCTATAAGCGTTTAAAGTTGCTACTAATACATGCAGACATATTAGAGACGCATTTATTAGCTTACATCCCAGCATACCATATGCGCTCTAAATGAGCTCATAAAGACTCTTTTGTCGGAACGCTGACGCTCATAATGAGTTCATAAAATAATCATAAACAGTCATAAAACGCTCCAATTTGAGTGGCTTTTTCCACTAAAGTGGTCACTCATGAAAGAGCTCTAAATTTTATCCATAAAAGAGTATTTTATGACTCTTTTTATTTTTAATATTACATGCTGGATTTTCTTTTCTTAATTTATTTGAACGAAGTTCACTTATTATTAATTTGCTTTCTTTTAAGCTTGATATTTTCATTATTTTAATTATGTATTATTTTTATATTTATTATAAAATAACTCACAATTTTGTCTTTACGCTTCCAAAAATATTCACTAATGAATCAATTTGTGTAACTTCTTTCTTCTGCTTAGCTGGAATTTACCGTTATCTGGCAGCGTGCAGAAATTACTCATAAAAATCACATAAAATTTATCGTTTATGAGCTCAGAAATATGCGCGCAGAAACCAAGCATAAAACACTCATAAAATTTACCGTTTATGAGCTCAGAAATTTACACGCAAGAAACACTCATAGAAAGTCATAAAATCGATCGTTTATGAGCTCAGAAATATGCACGCAGGAAACACTCACAGAAGCTCATAAAATCGCTTTTATATATGAGCTCATATATAAAAGCGATTTTATGTGCTTCTGTGAGTGTTTCCTGCGTGCATATTTCTGAGCTCATAAACGATCGATTTTATGACTTTCTATGAGTGTTTCTTGCGTGTAAATTTCTGAGCTCATAAACGGTAAATTTTATGAGTGTTTTATGCTTGGTTTCTGCGCGCATATTTCTGAGCTCATAAACCACAGATATGGCAGCACTGACGTATGTCAAAGGCCCATATCAGCTTTTAGTTAACCCCATATTTAGAAGAGTTATATTCTAGGTGGCATCCTGAAAAACAATGTGATAGAAGAAAAAACTTTACATTACCAAAAATTAAAAAAAAATTGTAAACAAAAGAATTTGACATACGAAAATATTTTGTTTTTATTAAATAAAATTTGTAAATACATTCAATTTGTGTTTAAGATGATAAATTTTTCAAAGTTAAACCGTTGCCGCAGCATGGAAATAGTAAGTAAAAGCTGAAAAACAAGAAACAATGGTTTAAATAAGTGTCTATTGTAAATAAAATGTTTGTCAAGTTACAGGCTCAAACTGATGAGTGCACTCAAATTTGTTTTTAGTAATTCTGCTGCCGGACACCAATCTTATGAAGGTAAGAGCTCCTGAATATAATGAAAACAAGAAATTTAACAACAAATATCTTTTCATTGTGTACATTTAGTATGAATACCATTAAACATCACAAACGTGGCAATCAACAACTCTTCATGGATGTGAAAGGCCCAAGAATCCGCGGTATGTATTGCAAATTATCTGGAAAAATTTAAATAAAAGATTTTAATTATAGTATATATTTGATTAAAGATATGTTTTTACATACCATACAAGCCAAAAGAAGCACACAATTGATTAATTTCCAGTGTTTTGTTGGTGGTTTTGAGGCTGAAACGAGGAAAACTAATTTAAAGCCCTCTTCATGTGGAGAATCAGCTGCAAGTGTCCTACATTACCTGAAAATATACATATTTAAATATTTAATATAAACAACCTAATTATGTTCAATACCTCTATGTACAATTTGTGTTGAGTGACGAATAAATATGGAAAATTAATCTATCTTGGTTAATTCACAGAAGACACATTCAACTCATGCGTGTGTATTTAGATACGAGTACGTATGTATATGACTGTCCGGTAGACAATTATGTTGATCTTTTTTTGAAACACTGTTTGAGGGTGGGTTTCCATAAAACACAACTTTCATCTGAATGAAATCAGAAAAAACCATCACCGTATGCATGAAAACATAGTTATTATGTCCATACGTACATACATACATATGTACATATTTATGGATCTGCCGGCCAAATATTGAGCGAGTGCAAATACAGTTTATAATAATGCACTTCCAAACAGTATCCGCCACTCAATAGGAAAACACTCCGGCACACAAAAATTTCACAATCACTTACCTGTTGGATTCTTTGGGAACCGGTGTATGTAGCCTGCTCCTCATCTTGTTAACTAAAATATATATTTGCCTTACTGTTTCATTTAATGTATGTTTATTTCAACAATAAATACTTACATATTTCCTTTATGGTTCCTCTGCGTCTTTGAACGTTATCTGCAAACAAATTTTTTTTAACATTATCAAATAATAAAGAAATAACACACACAAGTACTTACCACTTTGATAGTTTGCCACACAATGGTTCTGCCATGAAACTGCTGCTGGAATGCAGGATTGCATTCACAAAAAGGCGCTTAATTTTAGCATTTTTCCTAAAATTTGCGCCTTTTGTATTAAATTTTTCACTAAAAATAAAATTATTTCAATTGACGTTTAACCTGTTGAAATGACAAAGACAGGCATATTCAAAACAATATCATTCTGTCCTTTAATAAAAATGGGGTTAAATGATATTGCCATTTTGGGATGCCATTCGTAAATTTTTCGGAAAAATTACGTGGCCGAATTTCCCGTGTCCAATCTGCCATAAATATAAAAATAATACATAATTAAAATAATGAAAATATCAAGCTTAAAAGAAAGCAAATTAATAATAAGTGAACTTCGTTCAAATAAATTAAGAAAAGAAAATCCAGCATGTAATATTAAAAATAAAAAGAGTCATAAAATACTCTTTTATGGATAAAATTTAGAGCTCTTTCATGAGTGACCAGTTTATTGGAAAAAGCCACTCAACTATGAGCGTTTTATGACTGTTTATGATTATTTTATGAACTTATTTTGAGCGTCAGCGCTCCGACAAAAGAGTCTTTATGAGCTCATTTAGAGCGCATATGGTAACCTGGGAAACTACTCTTTTATGCATAAAATTTAGAGCTCTTTCATGAATGACCACTTTAGTGGAAAAAGCCACTCAAATATGAGCGTTTTATGACTGTTTATGATTATTTTATGAACTCATTATGAGCGTCAGCGTTCCGACAAAAGAGTCTTAGTAGTAGGGAACTGCCGGTTCTATGGCAATAAAAATTGTCAAATTTGGGTAATTAACGTCAAAAATTTTGTAATTTATGGGAACATTTTAAAAAAATGTCAAAGGTGTGAAGTGACGAGGGTTAGTTCACTTCGAGGGTATGTTGGGGCGCATGCTTTGTTTGTATGTATGTTTAAGATTTTTGTTTTAACCAAAGGTGTGAAGTGACGAGGGTACTCGATGGTTTGTAGATGTCTGTCGGTTGATGTGCATACTCGCAGTTTATTATGTTGGCGCGCATGCTTTCTATGTATGTATGTATAAGATTTTTGTTTTAACCAAAGGTGTGAAGTGACGAGGGTACTCGATGGTTTGTAGATGTCTGTCGGTTGATGTGCATACTCGCAGTTTATTATGTTGGCGCGCATGCTTTGTTTGTATGTATGTTTAAGATTTTTGTTTTAACCAAAGGTGTGAAGTGACGAGGGTACTCGATGGTTTGTAGATGTCTGTCGGTTGATGTGCATACTCGTAGTTTATTTTCGTTAGCGCGCATGCTTTCTGTGTATGTATGTATAAGATTTTTGTTTTAACCAAAGGTGTGAAGTGACGAGGGTACTCGATGGTTTGTAGATGTCTGTCGGTTGATGTGCATACTCGCAGTTTATTATGTTGGCGCGCATGCTTTCTATGTATGTATGTATAAGATTTTTGTTTTAACCAAAGGTGTGAAGTGACGAGGGTACTCGATGGTTTGTAGATGTCTGTCGGTTGATGTGCATACTCGCAGTTTATTATGTTGGCGCGCATGCTTTGTTTGTATGTATGTTTAAGATTTTTGTTTTAACCAAAGGTGTGAAGTGACGAGGGTACTCGATGGTTTTTAATCATTTTTTAAAATGTGTGCAACGTCTTTCACGTTATGTTTTTTTATAGGGAAAGCAATACCACACAACAAGAAATAATTTCAAAAATGACAAACGTTGACACTAGTACACACTGTTGCGATGTTACAAAATATCATAGTATGTACTCGGCATTTGTTTTTTGTAATATTCTTTTTAGCTGATGGAGCTGGAAGGGTATTTATAGAAAGAAATTATGTATTCTGGTGAGATATTAATGTTTTTGTTGTTGGTTTTATTTAGTTTTATTTATTTTTTGTTTTTTGTGTAAAGAGGCTGACATTTGTCAAACAAACCATGCACACTTATATACATACATACATTGATATTTTTGAGAACGAGATAGGTGAATGTGATGTCATTCCAAAGAACCAAATGGCATACTTCTATAATGGAAACTTCCAAAATGAAGAAGAAAAGTTTATGGTAGATGAAGAGGACGATGCTTTCTTCATACATATGTATGTTGTAACAATGTAAGAATAGAACGTAATTCGTATAAATTGAGACGTTCTCTAATCTAGCAGCAAGTACAGCATTGTATCTAGCAAGTGCATCATCATCATATAAAATCTTAAAAAATACAATACATTCTATAAATTATTAAAATGGACACATTAAGCAGCAGCCCAATTTTAATATCATTGAACGGCTCACAAATGTCGCTAGATGAGTTTGTGAGATTGTTCTCCGGCAATCGGGAAGAGATGAGCGTTGTCACCCGGGAAGAGGTATCCGTAAGCCCTCTGTCAATAGAGTTTTCGGACGACGATTTGCCTCCTAATGTATCCATTAGAGACATTTTCGAGAACGAGGTAGATGAATATCATGAAATTCCAAACAACCAAATGGCATACTTCAAGAATGGAGATTTTCAAAAGGAAGAGTTTAGGCTGGATGAAGAGGACGATGCTTTCTTGGCAGCGTTTGATTATATGCCAAAAGATGAGGATAAAGATGACATAACCAAAATTTTCATGCAAGACGAAGAGGGGGATGCATTATTGGCGACCGTAAATTTAAGATTTTAATTTGATTAATTTTGTAAACACAAATTCAAATTTATTTACTTAAAACGTAAAAAATGTGTAAACAGATTTTTATTTTCACTTTTTTACATTTGTCTTTGTCCTTGTACAAACCATATGCATATAAATAAATGATTGAACAAAATTTTTTTATAATTTTAATCTACATATTTATTTAAAAAAATATCGTAAATATATGTTGTGACAATGTAAGAATAGAAAATTAAAATAAATTGTTTAGTTATTTTCCTGATAAAGTAAATATGCATTTCTTAAGGCACAAACTCCATAATTGTGATAGCTGCAGTAAAAATATTCCGGATATTTAAGTTGTATTTGTTTAAAGTTGATGGAGCCAAAATCCTCGATGTTGAAAACTCTAATTCGAAGTAGTTTTTCAAACCATTTCTTCTTTTCCACACCCTTAACATAGATTGAATAATGTTTTAAATTGGATTTTAAAAATTTTACAACACTCTTAAATGATATTGATCCGTCATTCCAATTCAGATGATGAAAGTTTCTCGTTAGCCAATTCGCTTCTCTTTGTTTTGCTATTGATAATCTTTTGAAGTTAAACGGTGGTTTAATAATAAAATTTATGTGCTCCTTATTGTTAAAAACAATTGCTATTTCTTTTGCAATGAAGATGTTTGAATTGGATTTAAATCCTTGCATATCGATGAAAACTTTATCCCCAATCATCTTATTTTATTATTTTTAATTTTTTTACATTATCTTACGAACTTGACCTTTTAAGGGTATGTATTCTATTATACGGTCGTGGATGAGTATACAAAAAGCTGATGTATCGGTAGGTATATTGGAGTCTGTTTCAATTTCAATTTTTATATCAACAGGACCGTTAGAGAGGGCTTCGTTTTGATGACTGACATCTACTACCACTATCGGCACACTATTTTTAAATTCTTGAGCAGTTAGAAGTGGTTGTGATTCCCTCATGTAGTAGCTTTGTTGAAACCGCAGATACATATCATATAGGATGGCAACCCGACCATTTTTAAATTTTACATTTAGATCATCATATGGGTACGATTCAGAATTTAAATGTACTTTTAAATTGTTTAAATTACAATGAACAAACTTATTTTCTTGTTGAAAAGCAATCAACACAAAACGGGGTCGTTCTCTATTTGCAGCCAATTTAACATTCCATATATAGCTAGTTCCTGTATTTAGTTGAGGATTAATGTGACAATCCCAACTGCGAAATGCCATTGGTATAGAAGCACCACTGTTAATAATTTTAATCATATTCAATTTGCTCAGATCGGATAATTGTACATGCGGAATTCTCCATGAGATGTTTGAGATACTAATTTTTGGTTTGTCAGTAGCAACAGTTGAGTATACGAGTTTTTCATCGTTCTTACTACGTAAGAGAACCAATTCATGTTTACCGCTGAGTATAATTTTATTATAGTCTTCAGCGAAACCTAAAAATAGTTTCAGTGGTACATAGAAATTAAAGTGTCCATTTGAAATATCCAAATCATCGAGTTTGTTCCATCCTGCATTGTACAAGCCAACACTTTCTGTTGGTGATAAGGAAACAAAATTTTTTAGGCTGCTTGTAATCGCTAAATGTCTTGTATGATCAATTTCTATGCCATTAAGTTCATATCGAATTTCGTCAAAGAGATGTGCCACAAAGTTATTTTTTAATTTTAGATTTAAAAACGAAGATATTTTGCTATTATTATCATCTACAATACTTCCCTCAACATATATGTAGCTTTCGCTGGGTAGCACATATAAGTCTTGATTTTGTATTGAAATTCGAATCTCATCATTATTGTTGAAGGATTGTAGGTATGGTGTATATGTGTGATAGTCCTTTTTAATTATACTCTCGTCTGATTGAGGTTTTTCTAGAACATCTAGTATGTAACTCATTTCTTTGTCAACTTTAAATTGAGAGACTTTAAAAATTTTTTATTTTCTTGCGTCAAATATTTTTTGTGTAATGATCTCTTTAATTGTGGTTTGGTTTGCAAGAGTGTTTTATGAGTGTATCCAATTTTATCCTTAGATTGCTTGACGTTGTATATTATCATTATTTGCTAGATCTCAAATGTATTCGTGTTGTAATTTCCTCTCCTCGAAAATTAATTAAATCACCGTTCTGATCAACTATGCGTAGAGTTAGAGAACTTATCTCTCGGCAGTTAACTGGCAAATAGATAAGATTTCGAGGAATCTCAACAATTTTATACCCTGGGGGGACATTGATCGCAAATTCATGTAATGTGTGTGCTTGTGAGTTATTCGTATATGTGTTAACCACTATACTGCATTCAACACGCAAGATATTCACGATGAAAATATTGACTGGTAGATCTGAGTAATGGTCTTGGTTAGGAGCTAGAATTTTCTTATTGAATCCAAAAAGTTTTCCAATTGTGTTATCTTTGTTAAAGTATATGGGATCCTTAGAGCTTTTAACTCTAACTTGCATTGTATTGTTATTAGCTTCTATATCAATTTTATTTTCCGGACAATACTGCTTATAGGTATGTTTAATATAATCAACTATATCATTCAATTCATAAGATCCTATTGGTATTTTAATTACATGTTCACCAATATGAAATATATTGTTATAATCATCTACATTGGGAATGCTATTATATGAATGAAAATCAGTTAGAGCACATTCATATTCACCATCCAAACGAATAGGAGGAAAGTAATTTGCAGATAACTCAGATGAGTTTGAGCTAAGAGTAAGTGTTATTGACATTATGGTTGTCTGATTACAAATAAGTGAAATTAAACACAGCACTTTGTATAAAAAAGGAAGTTTATATTTTATTTAATATATTAGATACAAATATAGACTTATATATACACACTTAACTACAATATTTCATTTTTATTGATCCAAGAATTATGTTGATTGGAAAATCCTAACCATTTAACATATGCCTTCTCTCCTTTAGTTTTAAGAACTTTTTCAACTAGATATGTATTTGGATATCTAGTTTTTGAAAGTTCTTCATCATAGAACCCACCTTTGATAGGATTACCACGATAGTCTTCTAATATGTATGTGGCTGGATATGTATTTTGAACTCTTTTAATCGTGAAAATTTCTGTGGTCCAATTTGGTGTATATCCTTTTTCAAAAACATGTTTATATTTACTTATGCGCACATGATCTCCCACATTGAATTTTGATAATTTGAATAGTTTTAAGCGGTTATATACAGTGTTTAATAATTTTTTCTCATTTTTATAGTTAACTTGAATCGGTGGCATTTTGATGGTGCGATGAATTTTCTTATTATATGTATTAATCAAGTCTTTGTAAATGTCGAGCCAGTTATAAGACCCATTAAAGCTAAACTCTTTCCACATCATTCCTTTTAATGTTCTGTTAAATCGTTCTACTATTGATGCTTTCATTCTGCTATATGTTGAGTAGTGATTAATGTTGTATTTATTCATCAATTTTCCAAAGTGTTTATTGAAAAACTCTTTACCATCGTCTGTTTGCAAGTTTTTTGGTATTCGTCCCAGTTGAAAAATATTCTGCATAGCCTGGCTTGTTTCCAATGCAGTCTTTCTTTTCAAGGGTACTGCCCAAGCAAATTTTGAAAATGTATCAATTACAGTCAGCAAAAATCGATAATCTCTATTGTCTGTAGAATAGTTCCCCATTTCAACTAAATCAGCTTGCCAAAGATCATCTATTCCTTTCATAACAACTCTTCGACGTGGAAAATGTTTTCGTGCTTGCTTATGTAGTTCATTTATTAAATTTCTTTTTGAAGTCATTATTTAACGTATTTAGAATTTGACGGGATAAGTTGAGTTCAGTGCGAGTTCATTTAAGTACTGTTGACCATCATATTTCTTATATACCCATAGATTAACTCATTTATCTTTCTAATTTCTTTTTCAAAGAATAATTTCATACTTGAAATTGTTTCCCTAATTTCATTTAGTTTCTGACTTAAAATTAAATGGATTTCATCTCGTACCTCTTCAATTTGACTTTGCAGAAACAATTTATTAACAACGTCGTTTTCCTCCAAAGCTTTTGCCACATTTTTGATTCTTTTGTTTTGAACGTCAATGTTATTAGTTGTATCCATAACGAAGCCCAGCAGCTTAGGAACATTTTTCACAAAAACTCTGCCACTTGTATCATTAAGATAGTGCCCAAACTTATCGATAGACATGATTTACGTAGATAAATATTATTCTATAATTTTTGCTTCATATAATTCTTGGATAATTGAGACAATTTCGTTATTGTGATTAGTATGACCTGCAGCTTGTGATGCTAGCAATAGCCTAAGGCGATCTACTAACTCATTAGGATCATCCCAGTATATATAGTTAGCTTTGTATGGGTTTAGTTTCATCAAACCCTTACCCTTGTAAGGACTTTTTATTGCATGTAGTGATGACGAAGTTGATGAGTTTTTTTCACTTTCTTTCTTAAACAATTTACTGATAATATGCTTATATTTATATGCTCTCGTTCCTTTGATTTGTCCATCAGGTCTATAATCTCTTTTGTATGCATTTGTGCTCACTAAAATTTTCTTATATATATCTAATTCATGTTTATCATAATATTTTGGTGTTTTGTGAAACAGTAAAGAAAATAAACCTGGTGTAAAAGCCCATATGTGATTTCCAATCACTATTTTATCTTCAGTAAGTTTAATACTACTATTGCCAAACTTCCATTCATTATTAAAACCTTTATGTGGACCGTATAGAGTGTCTAATTCATTTCTGCTTTCCAAGAGTGCTAGGTCAGTATAACTCTTATTATTATCTGAATTGTCTAGAGTTTCCGATTGAGAGTAAAAATCATCGTTGTCATCATCATCATCATCAGTATCAACATTATCAACCTTGTTTGCGTTTCGATTACTAAGTGAGATATTTTTATTGCATAACGTTTCTTCAACAAGTTTCTTTGGAGTACTTGTCTCTAACTTAACTGATTGTTCGTTGAATGGAAAATTTGAATTTTTATAAACTTTCGTTTTAAGTTCATCTCTTTCTTTATTTTTAGAATTGTTCACAAATTCTGTTAATGGTTCTATTATTGGTTTAAATGTATCTTTGAATTGCTCATGTGTATCTGCTTCATCAACTTTTATACTACGAAATTTTTTCTTTAAAACATTTCTTGTCTTTATTAGCTCTTTTAAAACTTTTTCATCCATTTTCAACTGTTAGACACCAGATCTGGTATCAGCTATCAGATCAGCTATCAGATCAGCTATCCGATCAGGTATCACTTATCAGATCAGGTATCAGATCAGCTATCAGATCAGGTATCAGGTATCAGATCAGGTATAAGATCAGCTATCAGATCAGGAGGTATTGGGGTATCAGATCAGGTATCAGCTATTAGATCTGGTAACAGATCAGGTATGGTAAATACTTTAGGAAATAAGTAGATGTACTATGCGCAAGGCCAAATTAAGTACTAATGTTTTACTTTTATGTAGAGTAATTTATATCGTTATAAAATAGTCGAATTGCTTTCTATAGCGACCATTGTTTAAGTCATTATCTTTGCTTATCATCAAAAATCCATATTTATCCTTCCAACACTCTCGACAAATTTCATGAAACTTTTCATAACTCATATCGCTGGAAACATGATCACTATAAACGTGCTTCATGTTTGTCTCATCTTGTTTAAACATTATAATCACATTTGCATTGTCTCTTATTAAGTGCTTGGGGATTCTCGTATAAGTTTGGCACAAGTAGAATGAATCAACATCCTTATGTCGTCCCATGCAAAAATATGCTCGTATATTATTTTGCTTCTCGCATGCAACATCATCAAAGATCATAATAGAATTAGTTTTCGCTTCCTCAGGAGGAATAACTTTTTCATTATCTGTAAATGTGTAGTATCCCATCCCTTTAATTGGTGAAATTAATCGCTTTAAGTATTCATATTTTGGTTGATAAAGGGATTTTGAGTATAAATAGATGTTTTCAAACTTGAGTCCATTAGGACTTTCTAGCAAGCTAATCATAACATTAGTCTTTCCACAATTTGATGGTCCAACTATTAGAGCACGAAAAGAATTTGGTAAGAGAGAGCTATGTTTTATTTTAGATCTGATTTTCGTTGAAGCATCAATATTGCGAATCACAATATTTTTATGTTGTTTTACTAATTGCATTCTCATAACTAATTGCATTTCATAAATGTTACTTTTATTATAGAAAAAAAAATAAAATAAGATGTTAATACATTATAACAAAACGTTTAGTTATAAAAAACCAGCCGTTGGAAAAGGTTTATTGAATAGAGTAATTAACTCTCTGCCTGTTGAATTACACCTTCCTGGATATCAGTTTTGTGGACCCGGAACAAAATTACAAAAACGTTTAGATCGCGGTGACAAAGGAATTAATGTATTAGACGCTGCATGTAAAAATCACGATATTGCTTATTCCAAAACAAATGATTTAAATAGTAGACATCAAGCTGATAAAATTCTTGAAAATAAAGCTTGGGAACGAGTTATTTCAAAAGATAGCAGTCTTGCAGAAAAATCGTTTGCATACATGGTTACTAACGCAATGAAAGTCAAAAGAAAATTTGGTATGGGGTTGAAGAAGAAGGTTGCAAAAAAAAGTGAACAAAATGGAAAAAAGCTGTTCAGTACATCAATTAAAACTGCAACAAAAATATTGAAGAAGGAAAAACCTCAAGACATTAACTCTGCCATTAGGATTGCACGTAAGATTATCAACAAGTCGTTAAGGGGGAAGAAATCGCAAGTTGTAATACCACGCGTAATTAATGTTCCAAAGATTGGTGGCTTCTTACCTTTGGTACCTATTCTTACTGCTCTGAGTGCAATTGGTAGTCTTTCTACTGGCGGAGCAGCTATAGCAAAAGCAATAAATGCTGCTAAGAATGCCAAACAACAACTTGATGAAGCAACCAGACATAATAAAACAATGGAAGCAGTAGCAATGGGGAAAGGTTTTTACCTTAAACCATATAAGAAAGGATATGGATTGGTTTGTCAAGAAAAACAAAAACCAAATTTTTCATAAAGCTGCCCAATAAACCCCTATCTGATGTTGATTTGAGAAACTTTTCAACAAACATTCCATACTTTAGAGGAGTTTTCATGTTGGATACACTACCAAAACGATCGAGAAAACGAGAATGCGGAATCATTAATTTGGATTTATCAAGAGGTCCTGGAACCCATTGGGTAGCATATTATAAAAACAATGAACATAAGGAATATTTCGACAGTTTTGGAAATTTACAACCTCCATTAGAATTAGTTAAATATCTAGGTAAAAATATAAAATATAATTACAATCAATATCAAGATTACGATTCATTTAAATGTGGACATTTATGTCTTCAATTTCTTTACAAAATAAGTGAAAAGAATAAATAAATAACACACACAAACAATTTTTAAATTTTGTTTTGTTTTATTAATAAAAAAAGTTTATAAGATATACTTTTTTTACATATTATTCCCACTGTGGGTATTGAGCATTTGTTAAAAAGATATTTAATTCAGCAGCAGTATCCAACTTTAAGCCACTGTCTCCTTGCTTACATATGCAATATATCCCAGATGCCAGTTCTATTATATCATCATCCGATAGCGTGTTGTACCGATTTGGTAGAAACATTATGTTGTTTTCCAGTTCAATTTGAATTGTAGTGCCATATTTACTAGTCACACGCTTAGCGTTTTTAACTGCATACTTAGTTGAGTCCTGGAGCTCTTTTATATGTATTAATTTTTTTTTATTTAATGTGTTGAATTTTGTGATCAAATCTGGAGGATTCATTATTACAATATTAATTAATTAAATTTAATTTTTATATGTATTTTTTTCTTCTTTGACAGATAGCTCAATCTGTTTTTTGTAAACTGATGTATTAAATATTTCTACCAA
Source organism: Tachina fera (assembly GCA_905220375.1). Lineage (NCBI taxonomy): Eukaryota > Metazoa > Arthropoda > Insecta > Diptera > Tachinidae > Tachina > Tachina fera. The sequence goes on along the minus strand of LR999965.1, from coordinate 84,486,162 downwards.
TCTTTAAATAGGTAAAAAATAATTCTTAAAAGAAAGATCAGTATCGTAACTATCTCTTTTTCTCATATTGTAATTATTTTTGATGTAAAATATTTTTTGTTACTTATAGAATTGTAGTGAAAGAGATAGTAGTTATATTGACGTTCTTAAGCGTAACTGAAACAAAAAATGGCAAAACAAAGATCGGAGAGATAGTTATATTGATGTTCTAAAGTGTAACTGGAACAAAATATTTCAAAAAGCACTCAAAAGTGTTTGTAACATTTTAATTTTACAAGAATATTTTACTATAAATAAGAATGTAAAACTTTAAAGAGTACTAGTATAAAAATTGCATTCAAGAAAAAAGTATTCTTTAAAAAAGAAAATTAAAATAACAATTAAAAAATGAGCCAAGTACGTGAACGGTTATTTGAGTTTCTTAATTCCTTTGAGGACTTATTGCTCTATGAGCATAAAGAAACCATAAATTTTTTCGTCTCCATGCTCAATGGAAATGAGGAGTATGGAATTATAGAACAAGAGGACTCTGATAGTGGGCATTTTGCCAGCTGCCCCTGGTATAGCGAAGGATGCGAGGAAGGGCCGGACATATGTCGATGCACCATGTTCCACATAAGGAAAAAAATTATTTTTAAGATTATTGAAACTTATAAAAATTTGTCAAAAATAAATAATGAACAAATATAGAATATATATGTATGTGTATGGGTTTTATTTAGTTTTTTATTGTTTTATATATATATATATATAAATATATATATATATATATATATATATATATATATATATATATATATATATATATAGATTAATAGCGCGAAAAACTATTAGTTTAAATATTATATTCATTGAGGATGGATAAATGTGCTTTAAAGAATATATTTCACCACAATGAAGAACGAAAACCTCAAATACATGATTTGGTTTTTGAGTTTGAATACTTGCTCAATTGGAAATTGAAGATTTCATGTGGATTTTCAACAGCTTTTGGTTTTAAGCCAATGATATGGCTGAATTATAAAAATAAGCAATACATTGGACTGGACCGGGAAGAGTGGTTACACCTCATGTGCTATAAGGACTATATTCATGATATGCTTAATCGTCGAGATTTTTTAAATTCTATAAATATAATTGATAATGAAAGTGAGAGAGATGTTGAATATAAGTTTAAATATAAAAGGGGTGTTTGTTTTTTAGTTATCGAACAAGGAAACTCTAATATAAAAATCGATTCTGACACTTGGAGATCATTAACTCAAATTCGAGTATTTTTTACATCAATTTTATGTTGGAACAACATTCTAAGAAAACAAATTCTTCATTTCTATTATGAATATTATATACCAACCTGCTCCACTTTAAACAAAACAAAACTCCAATTCAATGAAATACAAGGAATACACGAAAGGGATGTAAAGATTGAACTGACACGACTTTGTTATGAGATTGGGGAAAAAATGCAACACAAGATTCTAACAGATGTGAAAATTCATAAATTATATTTAAGAATGGATAATAAATAAATAAATAAATAAAAAATGTACACAAGAATATATGTTTTATTGTTTTTTATTGGTTATATTTTCTTTGTTTTTTTCATAAAATTTTTTAATAATTAATATTTACATTTATTTTTTAACAAAAGAATTTTTTTAATAACTAATATTTACACTTATTTTAATAATAAAACTTTACAAAAATTTACATTAATTTTAACTTTCTTCTTCTTGAAGTCTATCAATTTCCATTAATAGCATGTCAAGCTCATAATCAGGATTGGTTTCCTCTATTGCTGAATGGTACCATGCATATGTGCTTATACCATCACTTTTGATTTTTCTTTTATCATCTTGATAAATTAGTATTATTTTATGTAGTTGCATAGTATATAATTGATGCAAACTCGACTTAAAGGTAAGCATATTATCAAATACATTTGATTTATTAAACAGACAATCTCTATATGAACTTAGGCTATACTTATCTAAAATGGTTTTCTTGACCCCCTTCGATTTCTTTACATCATTTTGATCTTGAACACTAAATGAATACATTTTAGATCGCAACCCAACAAACTCTTTCATTATTTTTCCACAATTTTCGTCTTTCATCATACCCAGCACCTTTTTGTTTAAACGAGGAATACCATATATGTTATCTGAAGGATAATCAGATGTGTCAAATTCATCCTGTATGTCCATTTTTATGTCAGCATAGAAGTCATCAGTCCGTATTGTATATATGAATGAATCAGTATCCATATAGTTTAATGACAATTTTGATTTAAATTTGGGCTGCATGTAGCCATAATGGAAATTATACATTTTCCATTTGGAAAGTTCTAGCACACAAAATCCTAAGTAAATAGGCTTATTATAATATGTCTGGAGCCTATTCATTTGAATCGCCACCATGTCTTCTGAAAATATAGACAAACTATGGAAATTGGGCTTAGATATCCAATCTTGGGCTCCCAAATGATTGCAATTCGTTCTGTTCCAGTTTGTTACAATTCTAACATCTTTTCTCTTATCTACATTTTCCATAGTCTTACCATATACCGCATTATTGAGCAATTTGAAGAAGTTTTTCTCAAATGTATTTTTAGCGTTAGCTCTATGCTTGGTATTTAAGTCTATATATGATTTTAACCATGGAGATTGTTTAAAAGTGAGAATCCGATGTATTTTTTTTAGAATCAAACCATACTCTAAACATTGCTTAAGAATTCTGTAGTGAATAATATATGAATGTTTAGTAGAAAAGTCAGCAATTAATTTAGTTTGATTCTTTCCGTAAGGTTTTTTATTTTCCACACAAAAAGGTAGATCATTGTGCGATTCGTGTAAAATGGAGGGATATTCTAAAGTAACTTCATACACATAACCATCATTTGAATTATTGTCTATCCGATTTGGATCCAGATTTAGCTCATCACTTGATAACCATCTGAATCCTCCATATGGAAGATATTCGGACATAGCCCAACCGTAAAGGTTATTGGCATCTAGGTACATTAGAAACTCTGAAGGTTTCTCTTTATCGAAATCCTCTAGATATTTATTGTTTTGCTTTTGAATACCTTTTACTACATTGTACAATCCCCCCACGTATCCCTTTTTTAAAGAAATTATACATATCTATATCAGTTAACAACTCCAATTCTATATTTGTGTACTTCAACATAGCATCCCACGACAGTCCAGGAGCAGTATAGTACTGGCTTGGATCTAGGTTATATATTCCCTTACAAACTTTTCGAAAATTTTCGAATACATCAGTTAGCAATAGAACGTCTGTTTTTAAATAAAACTCCATGTAGTCTTGTAAAGTTTTGCAATCAAATGTGTACCAAATTTTTTTTGCATGCTCATAATCTTCATGTGAACATTCTCTATTGGTAAGTGTGTTGAAAAAGTCTTCCCTCGCTGGAAGTTGACTATCATTTAATTTTTCAAAGGAATTGAGATAGTTGTAAGGGAAAACACCCTTCCTTCTAACCAGATCAAACTCTATTTTTGATGGAAATTGCTCTTTAATTGTACAGAAATCGTTATCCGTAAGATTATTGGCTAAAGTTTCTAAGCTTTCGGGCATAAAACGTAAGGTGTCTAGAAATCTAAGTTCAAGATTGAAATCGTCATTCATTTTTGTATATGTTGATAAAGATATATAACGTTCTTTATTTAGCGGAAGGACTTTTATGTTGTCAGACTTTTCTCCTAACTCTTTAACAAAAAGATGTGAGTCATAAGACGAATAATTATGAAAATAAATAGGGATAAATTTTGGTTGTTGATATTTTAAGTTGCACATATTATGAGCTGCACCTCTAAATTTGCCAGTTACATGACAATGATCCCTTACGCGATCACTACCTAAAAATTTATCACATATGTGGCAATTTACAGCATTTCGAAAACTGAATATTTCTGAAGGGGATAAAGAATCCATTTGTGTCTTTCTCATTAAATAATTAGTATATATATCTTCACAATCCTTAACTAAATAAGCAACAAATTTTTCTGCAGCGTCCCTACCAGTATATATTCTAAACTTATCTATATTATGGTTAATATATTTAATATTATAACTAAAAGCACAGGGAGTATGCTTTTTAGTTAAATTATTTTTTTACTTACTATACATTGGATGTCCTCAAGTATGCATTCAAAATCTGCATACACAACAAAAGGCACATCCATCTGTCGTTGGTGGTCCTTAAATTTAAGTGTAGCGTTATTATAGGATGGTAGCTGGGCTACAATTTTACCACACTCTGCTTGATGTTGCTCCATGATCCTATCACTGTGAGTAAATTGCAGACATACATTACACAATTTAAGAGTGTGTTCGTGTTTTGTCGTTTGGCCGCTTAATAATCTGTAAAAAATTTAAATGAAATCATTTATAATAAATATTATAAAAAGTTATATATATATATATATTCCCTAGTACTTGACACTTTTAGCTTACCTAGACATATTTTGTATTAGAACATAATGATGACCAACGATATTTTCCAACAACAATAAGTTGATATGATTACATTTTTCCTTCTTTGTTATATAATACGGACCAACAACTACATTATTTTCCTCATCATAACCAAATACGTTTACGCTGATTCCACTATTCCGCTTCTCAAATATTTTAATATCTTTTAAAGATATTGGAAATATTAAATTCTTAAAATCTAGCGTTACACCATTTTGGGTACAAATGATGTCAGCAGTTATGTCATGAATATTGTATGAGCTACATCGCTGTTTACTCTTTATTTGAGAAGTATCTACTGCGGCGATCAGACACCACTTGAAACAATATTGATCGGTGTTTTCTACATTGATGCAAGCTTTTCTTTTTTGAAGTTTTTCTGGTAAACTCATCCAGTTTGCTCCTTTAACTAGAGAAGCTTTATTAATACTTAGCTCTGCTCGGACTATGCGTATCAAAGTCCAACCAGAGTCCTTCTCTTGAAATTCACTCATTTTATTTTGAATTTCTGAAATTTGGTTAGAAAATACTTCATATATTTCATCTCCTCTGGTCAACAAATTCATTTTAGCTCTATGATGAATAATATTGAACTCCAATTCCTCTCCCACAATTTTTACATATTCTGCCACAATACTCATATTAAATTTTATTACAGTGTGGCTTTGTAAATGACTTTCAAGCATCTCTATGAAAATTGATTCATTTTCACCAATGAAATCTTCTAGTAAAAGTTCATCTCTTTTATTATTTAATCCATACGTTACAATATTATTTTTGAACGCTTTGCTTATGGTGTAAAATTTCATATTATCTTTATGTCTTCCTTGCGTTTCTTCATCAATGCTGGTATTATTTATTAAATTACCTCCACAAGCATCCGCTCCTTGAAGTTCTCGTTGTTGTTGTTGTTGTTGTTGTTGTGGTTGATACTGTAGTTGTTGATGTTCATGAGTATTTGTGTACCATTGCATGGAGGTAGAGGGTTGTTGCCAATACATTTCTTTTTGTTGTTGTTGTTGTTGTTGTTGTAGTTGATATTGCAATTGTTGGTCAGTATTTGGGTACCATTGCATGGCCGTAGGATATGGTAGCTGTTGTTGAGGATATTGATATTGTTGTTGCTGTTGAGGATATTGATATTGTTGTTGTTCTTGAAGATATTGGTATTGCTGTTGTTGTTGTTGTTGTTGTTGTTTTTGTTGTTGAGGATATTGATATTGTTGCTGTTGTTGAGGATATATATATTGGTCCTCAACACCATGATTTTGGATATGATCCAAGAAACACTTTTGATATTTATATATCTTATTGCACATATTACATTTATATACCATTTTAATAATTTATAGAATGTATTGTATTTTTTAAGATTTTATATGATGATGATGCACTTGCTAGATACAATGCTGTACTTGCTGCTAGATTAGAGAACGTCTCAATTTATACGAATTACGTTCTATTCTTACATTGTTACAACATACATATGTATGAAGAAAGCATCGTCCTCTTCATCTACCATAAACTTTTCTTCTTCATTTTGGAAGTTTCCATTATAGAAGTATGCCATTTGGTTCTTTGGAATGACATCACATTCACCTATCTCGTTCTCAAAAATATCAATGTATGTATGTATATAAGTGTGCATGGTTTGTTTGACAAATGTCAGCCTCTTTACACAAAAAACAAAAAATAAATAAAACTAAATAAAACCAACAACAAAAACATTAATATCTCACCAGAATACATAATTTCTTTCTATAAATACCCTTCCAGCTCCATCAGCTAAAAAGAATATTACAAAAAACAAATGCCGAGTACATACTATGATATTTTGTAACATCGCAACAGTGTGTACTAGTGTCAACGTTTGTCATTTTTGAAATTATTTCTTGTTGTGTGGTATTGCTTTCCCTATAAAAAAAAAACATAACGTGAAAGACGTTGCACACATTTTAAAAAATGATTAAAAACCATCGAGTACCCTCGTCACTTCACACCTTTGGTTAAAACAAAAATCTTAAACATACATACAAACAAAGCATGCGCGCCAACATAATAAACTGCGAGTATGCACATCAACCGACAGACATCTACAAACCATCGAGTACCCTCGTCACTTCACACCTTTGGTTAAAACAAAAATCTTATACATACATACATAGAAAGCATGCGCGCCAACATAATAAACTGCGAGTATGCACATCAACCGACAGACATCTACAAACCATCGAGTACCCTCGTCACTTCACACCTTTGGTTAAAACAAAAATCTTATACATACATACATAGAAAGCATGCGCGCCAACATAATAAACTGCGAGTATGCACATCAACCGACAGACATCTACAAACCATCGAGTACCCTCGTCACTTCACACCTTTGGTTAAAACAAAAATCTTAAACATACATACAAACAAAGCATGCGCCCCAACATACCCTCGAAGTGAACTAACCCTCGTCACTTCACACCTTTGACATTTTTTTAAAATTTTCCCATAAATTACAAAATTTTTGACGTTAATTACCCAAATTTGACAATTTTTATTGCCATAGAACCGGCAGTTCCCTACTACTAGTCTTTATGAGCTCATTTAGAGCGCATATGGTATGCTGGGATGACTCTACTCAAATCTATATACTTTTTCACTACTCATTGCTGATTACTGATGTACATAAGCATGTACCATATTATTTCGTTGTAAATAAAACTTCTTTTCAGCTTTCATATTCCTAACGAAACGCAAATGTTTCTTTGATATGTAAAATTTTCTTTGCTATCAGAACATTCATACATGTTTTGAACGTTCTATGTGAATTTTGATGTTCTATTTAATTTTTGTTTTGAAAGGCGTATCCCCTGTTTGTGTGAAACGTTGACGTTAAAAATATTTGCTTTTTTGTAATAGATTAAGGCAATATGTACAAATTTTCTGTAATCTATATGATGTGAAAAAACTTACGATTTTGACTATTTTGTAAGTCGAATTAAATGCACATAATGAATAATTTAGTTACGAAATTTGTTTGCTTTATTTTATTTAAACTTAAATGAGGAAATGTTATGATATACCAATGTATGTATATATGTAAGCAAATTCTTATCAGGGCAATTATGAATAAAATTACGCGAGAAATTTCTCCCTTTTCCAATTAGAATTTTTTGTTTGCCCTAATACTTGCTATTAGTTGGAATTGTTCCCCGGGAAAAATCTCTCGCGGAATTTTATACATAATTGCCCCCTATATATGTATACTAAATACTATATATTTTTATCTTAAACGATATATGTATGTATGAATGCGTGTAAGTAAACGAATGTACATATACAATGTTGCCAATTTACAAAACTATACCCATATAAACCTACGCTTAACAATTGTTATCTATATTACACCATAATATACTAAGGGAGTATTGATCAACTTAATTCTATACAATAAAAATGCTTCTAATATCAAATTCTTATATTTTAATTCAAAAGTTAATTGATTGTGATGAAAGTATTATCTACGATTTTTATACAGTAAGTACGTTTTCATCGGATGCGGAAGATGAAGTTGTTGAACTCGCTCTTCTAAGTTTGCACGACCAAGTTCCTGCCGTATTGTTCGTCTACATAAATCCATTAGTGGTAGTGGCTCAGCTGCGAAGTGAGAAAACATTAAAGAAAATTACATTATATTACGATAAATTTAAATTTGTTTAAAATAAAAAATTTTTTAAATCTAAACCCAATGAAACGCTTTTCTAAAACATAACTTTTTACAAATGTTATAAAACTTCACAATAAAACTACTTTGTGTTTATTAAGCGTATTCAATTAATCGGGGTTTTGTTTTAATCGGTTAACTAATCGAAATTTTGGTTTAATCCGTTACTAATAGGTTAATTTTGCATTAATCGGTTAACGGATTAAAAAAAATTTTTATACATTTATTGTTTTCAATATTAATTATTAATAAAAAAAATTATGACATAGCAAAAATAACAAGTTTCGATCTAAATCAGACGAGGAAAATTTTATACATATATACATACAATGTATCTATGCATATCAAATCGTACTGTGTGCTTGTTCGTAAGGCTGTGGATCTGAAATTTTTAACGCAGGTTCGGGTCAATACCTGGTAAGCTTTTGTTTTATTTTTTACTCAACAAGTGACCACTGTGTGAAGCTTTGGTTGCGTTGCTAGTTGCCGAAATGGTATTGCGGATGGCAACTGGCAACTAATAGCTGGTAATTTCAGTTGCCATATTGGCAACCACAAATTTGCAATTGCTGCATAGTTTTAAAACTAAAAAATTTTAAAAATTTTAAAAGAAATTGCAATATTATTTTTATTTTGATTTTCTTCTATGCATATTTAAAGAAATTATGCTTTACCGCTAAAAACGAGATTTTTAAAACTTATTTTAGGCAATAAAGAACAGTCTAAGAGATTCAAACTTTTGTACTTCCTTCTCTTCATTAAAAATTAATTCCACTTAATTAATCATTCCAATTCCACTTAATTAATCATTTTTATGATCAGTAATGTTTTAAGCACTTTGACTAACCCTGCAATTACACATGTAAGTTATTCCTTGTAAGTTGTGCATACTAGTGTTGGGCTCAAAAAGAACGAACTAGTTCAATTGAACTATTCCCATAAGTGAACGATGTGAACTAGTTCAGACTAGTTGTCGTTAAGAATAAAATGAAGTTACTTTAGAATATTAACAAACGAATAAAACATTGAAGAGGATTCAATGTATGTATGTGTAATCTCTGATCTGTTGTTCACTGAATAACTGACCGAAAAGAACAACTGAACGAAAAGAACGAACTAGTTCTTTTTGTTGTTGGGAACAAAAAGGAACAATCCGCAAAAGGAACAACTATGCCCAACTCTAGTGCATACGTATTATAATCGAATATTTCGAAGAAATAGTCGAAAGAATTGTAAGTTGCTTGAATGTTTACACAGTCAGTTGTAAGACCAATTTAAAAAAATTCTCAAAGCGTACACTTCTTATGAATAAATTTGCTTTTAAAAAATATGTGTATTTTAAAAATATATAAACATAAATATATAAATATATATATATTGTCGTATTCCTGATATCATAAAATTACTGAAAATAATATTTTCTTCAAATTTTTTTTTTTTGTCAAATTGCATGAATTTCATATATAAAAATATGATTAAAATACCTTGTTGTATAGTTGTGTTTTTGTTATACAATATTTTTTTTAAATACGTAGGAAATTTTAAATAAATATTACTTTTATTATCCGAAGTTCTAATAAATTTATACAAAACACATTCTCGGTAACATTGTTTCTTCATTTGTCATTTTACTTACTACAATTTACTTACAAGGAAATTGTGCTGTAAGCTGAGCAGTAAGTACAAAAAATGTGATTTTATTAGTAAAAAAGTGTGAGAGTATCGAGTTTTTCGAACTTGCACTTACATGTGTAAGTGCTAAGTAAATAATATTCTTTTTAGAACTTGTATTTCTTATATTTTGCATTATTTTTACATTATTTTCAGTTGCCAATCTGCCATAATCGTTTTCTCGATAACTTTTTGGCAACTGGAAGAATTTGCCAGACATAATACTTATTTTAATTTCAGGTGCATTGCTAATTAACTCGACAACTGAAGTTCGGTTGCCATCCATAATCGAGCCAATAATTGAAGATAAGACAACGTTTGCGTGCTTAGCTAGTGTATTAATAAAAACAAGTGCATAAATGAGATTTTAGAATGCACAGAGAAAACAGATTCGTTGAGACAACCGAATTTGTTGCCAATCGAATTTTTGGCGGTTTCACCAACTTCAAGAATTCTGGTATAAGGACTGCAATGTTCTTTTGGTACCACCATATTTTAATTATAACCCTTAACCAAATAGTTGCAGCAACAGAAAAAATTGGTTAACAGTATGGAATTTGAAATAAAAGTTATTCGTGCTACCGAAAATATGATTAGTATAACTAAAACAATATTATAATTGGTTCCTGTGAAAGAATAATTCGCCGTCCTTGCTGAAATAAAAATAAACAATAGACGCAAATAAAAATACATAATTTAAGAAATTTATTATTTAACATATTGTCATAAGTTTATTTTAATTGAAATTTATTTCCTGGGGGTGAAGCATGTTTATATGCATTTCTTAAACCACATATTTTAAACAGCCACAAACATGTTGTCTTATGCACATAATTTCAAAAACCATTTGAGAATTCATAAATCATAATATCTTTGAAAATCACAAAAGTTAAGTTTTAATTTTCTGCTATAAACTATGATAGTAAACTCAACCTCGTAGTCAGTTGCAGCAACTGATAGAAAGTGTTTATTTTTACCTTAATATAGAACGACAATTTTTTTGTTGCCAATACTAAAAGTTGGTCGTAAAATCCAATTCATAATATTTTATTCGGTTGTGTTAACCAATAAGTTAATTAGTCATGACAAAAGCATACGCTCGGTTGATGCAACCAATTTAAGAATTGTCAGAATCATATATTTGTTACAATTACTCCCTTATGGCAATGTACATGGATTGTTTTTTGGATTAATAGAAAATTGATAGCGTGAACTGAAATATAGTGTATGCAAATGATATTTTATTGGCCCAACAAATTTTCAACCAATCTTTTTTCTGGGTGTGTTTAATACAGGGTGGCCCAGAAAGACCGAAGTGGTGTGAATTCCTTATAACTTTTTATTTAAGACATATTTTTTTAATTTTTCGTTTTTTAAATACAGTAAATTTATAGGGAATATTTTTAGATTAGTTATTAAAAATTGTATCCCGCAAGTGGTGGCCATTTTCTGCTTCGCACAAATGTGCTCTTTCCATTTCCATTATTCATAACTTATTTATGAGTGACGAAGCCCATTTCCAATTAAATGGGTTTGTTAACAAGCAAAACTTTAGGATATGGGCTAAGGAAAACCCGAGAGTACTTCATCAACGACAATTACACCCAGTTAAGTGTACTGTTTGGTGCGGTGTTTCTTCAGAAAGGATCATTGGTCCATATTTTTTGGAAAATGAAAGAGATGTCGCCATTTCCATCAATGGTGATCGATATCGGGCCATGTTGGAAAATTTTGTAAGGCCAGCCGTGGAATACCATCCGCAAATATGGTTCCAACAGGATGGAGCCACAGCGCACACTCCGAGGGCCACAATGGCTATTTTACGCGACATCTTTGGGGAAAGAATAAATTCGCGTAGAAGCAATTTTAATTGGCCTCCGCGTTCCCCGGATTTAACCGCTCCAGACTGTTTCCTTTGGAGTTATTTAAAAGGGAAAGTTTATGTTAATAAGACTAGGACTATTGAGGAATTAAAAACCAATATTCCAGACGAAATTAACAACATAACACCGGAAGTTTTGCGAAAGGTCATGGAAAATGTGTTGAAATGAGATCATTTGTGCGAAGCAGAAAATGGCCTCCACTTGCGGGATATCATTTTTAACAACTAATCTAAAAATATTCCCTATAAATTTACTGTATTTAAAAAACAAAAAATTAAAAAAATATGTCTTAAATAAAAAGTTATAAGGAATTTACACCACTTCGGTCTTTGTGGGCCACCCTGTACTATTAAACTATTTCTTAAGCCTTATACATAACAGTGAGTTCCGAAAATCAATTTGACAAAAAAAAGGGAAATTTCAAGAGAAGGTTTATTAGAAGGATTATTTTTACAACTTTCGACGTGGATTATCTTAACAAGAATGTATCGATGAACTCAGTTCTTTGTATGCCGATAAAGCACCATACAGTGGGAACTTTTGCAAAATAAATGGTAATAAATCTGGAACTTTTAAACTACTGATTGGATTTATATGAAGCTTCGAACATCTGCACAGGCGGACTTAGGCTTTATAACACATGTCTTGACAGCCTTCTGGCTTAGGCTGGACTGGAGTTACAGTGGGCCTAAGTTTTCAACATTGGATCAAAAAAGCTTACGACGCTATATAAAAAAACTATTTATTATATCAATTAATTAACTATTTATTGTATCAATTAATTATATCAATCAATTAAGTTTTTAAATATGAAACTAGGGAAAAGTTTGTGACTTCAAATTTTGCAGATCATATTTTTTTGCCTATTGTCACGAATTGGAGGGATGAGAGTAAGGAAAAGTTGAAAAAATCCACCCTAATGTACGTATTATGTTTGACTTTATCGACAAATAAACAAAATGAATGACGTGAGTAACTTATTATTTAATCTATATAATTAATAGGCACAAAGTTTTTTTGTAATCTCTTTTACGCTGGTACTACTGCACCGATTTTAAAAAGATTTATATGGTTTTAAAGTTTTTTCGCTACAGATGTGCAGAATCTATATTTTATTAAAGTCGGTTTAATATTTTGGGAGCTATAAGCGTTTAAAGTTGCTACTAATACATGCAGACATATTAGAGACGCATTTATTAGCTTACATCCCAGCATAATGAGTTCATAAAATAATCATAAACAGTCATAAAACGCTCCAATTTGAGTGGCTTTTTCCACTAAAGTGGTCACTCATGAAAGAGCTCTAAATTTTATCCATAAAAGAGTATTTTATGACTCTTTTTATTTTTAATATTACATGCTGGATTTTCTTTTCTTAATTTATTTGAACGAAGTTCACTTATTATTAATTTGCTTTCTTTTAAGCTTGATATTTTCATTATTTTAATTATGTATTATTTTTATATTTATTATAAAATAACTCACAATTTTGTCTTTACGCTTCCAAAAATATTCACTAATGAATCAATTTGTGTAACTTCTTTCTTCTGCTTAGCTGGAATTTACCGTTATCTGGCAGCGTGCAGAAATTACTCATAAAAATCACATAAAATTTATCGTTTATGAGCTCAGAAATATGCGCGCAGAAACCAAGCATAAAACACTCATAAAATTTACCGTTTATGAGCTCAGAAATTTACACGCAAGAAACACTCATAGAAAGTCATAAAATCGATCGTTTATGAGCTCAGAAATATGCACGCAGGAAACACTCACAGAAGCTCATAAAATCGCTCATATATGAGCTCATATATAAAAGCGATTTTATGAGCTTCTGTGAGTGTTTCCTGCGTGCATATTTCTGAGCTCATAAACGATCGATTTTATGACTTTCTATGAGTGTTTCTTGCGTGTAAATTTCTGAGCTCATAAACGGTAAATTTTATGAGTGTTTTATGCTTGGTTTCTGCGCGCATATTTCTGAGCTCATAAACCACAGATATGGCAGCACTGACGTATGTCAAAGGCCCATATCAGCTTTTAGTTAACCCCATATTTAGAAGAGTTATATTCTAGGTGGCATCCTGAAAAACAATGTGATAGAAGAAAAAACTATACATTACCAAAAATTAAAAAAAAATTGTAAACAAAAGAATTTGACATACGAAAATATTTTGTTTTTATTAAATAAAATTTGTAAATACATTCAATTTGTGTTTAAGATGATAAATTTTTCAAAGTTAAACCGTTGCCGCAGCATGGAAATAGTAAGTAAAAGCTGAAAAACAAGAAACAATGGTTTAAATAAGTGTCTATTGTAAATAAAATGTTTGTCAAGTTACAGGCTCAAACTGATGAGTGCACTCAAATTTGTTTTTAGTAATTCTGCTGCCGGACACCAATCTTATGAAGGTAAGAGCTCCTGAATATAATGAAAACAAGAAATTTAACAACAAATATCTTTTCATTGTGTACATTTAGTATGAATACCATTAAACATCACAAACGTGGCAATCAACAACTCTTCATGGATGTGAAAGGCCCAAGAATCCGCGGTATGTATTGCAAATTATCTGGAAAAATTTAAATAAAAGATTTTAATTATAGTATATATTTGATTAAAGATATGTTTTTACATACCATACAAGCCAAAAGAAGCACACAATTGATTAATTTCCAGTGTTTTGTTGGTGGTTTTGAGGCTGAAACGAGGAAAACTAATTTAAAGCCCTCTTCATGTGGAGAATCAGCTGCAAGTGTCCTACATTACCTGAAAATATACATATTTAAATATTTAATATAAACAACCTAATTATGTTCAATACCTCTATGTACAATTTGTGTTGAGTGACGAATAAATATGGAAAATTAATCTATCTTGGTTAATTCACAGAAGACACATTCAACTCATGCGTGTGTATTTAGATACGAGTACGTATGTATATGACTGTCCGGTAGACAATTATGTTGATCTTTTTTTGAAACACTGTTTGAGGGTGGGTTTCCATAAAACACAACTTTCATCTGAATGAAATCAGAAAAAACCATCACCGTATGCATGAAAACATAGTTATTATGTCCATACGTACATACATACATATGTACATATTTATGGATCTGCCGGCCAAATATTGAGCGAGTGCAAATACAGTTTATAATAATGCACTTCCAAACAGTATCCGCCACTCAATAGGAAAACACTCCGGCACACAAAAATTTCACAATCACTTACCTGTTGGATTCTTTGGGAACCGGTGTATGTAGCCTGCTCCTCATCTTGTTAACTAAAATATATATTTGCCTTACTGTTTCATTTAATGTATGTTTATTTCAACAATAAATACTTACATATTTCCTTTATGGTTCCTCTGCGTCTTTGAACGTTATCTGCAAACAAATTTTTTTTAACATTATCAAATAATAAAGAAATAACACACACAAGTACTTACCACTTTGATAGTTTGCCACACAATGGTTCTGCCATGAAACTGCTGCTGGAATGCAGGATTGCATTCACAAAAAGGCGCTTAATTTTAGCATTTTTCCTAAAATTTGCGCCTTTTGTATTAAATTTTTCACTAAAAATAAAATTATTTCAATTGACGTTTAACCTGTTGAAATGACAAAGACAGGCATATTCAAAACAATATCATTCTGTCCTTTAATAAAAATGGGGTTAAATGATATTGCCATTTTGGGATGCCATTCGTAAATTTTTCGGAAAAATTACGTGGCCGAATTTCCCGTGTCCAATCTGCCATAAATATAAAAATAATACATAATTAAAATAATGAAAATATCAAGCTTAAAAGAAAGCAAATTAATAATAAGTGAACTTCGTTCAAATAAATTAAGAAAAGAAAATCCAGCATGTAATATTAAAAATAAAAAGAGTCATAAAATACTCTTTTATGGATAAAATTTAGAGCTCTTTCATGAGTGACCAGTTTATTGGAAAAAGCCACTCAACTATGAGCGTTTTATGACTGTTTATGATTATTTTATGAACTTATTTTGAGCGTCAGCGCTCCGACAAAAGAGTCTTTATGAGCTCATTTAGAGCGCATATGGTAACCTGGGAAACTACTCTTTTATGCATAAAATTTAGAGCTCTTTCATGAATGACCACTTTAGTGGAAAAAGCCACTCAAATATGAGCGTTTTATGACTGTTTATGATTATTTTATGAACTCATTATGAGCGTCAGCGTTCCGACAAAAGAGTCTTTATGAGCTCATTTAGAGCGCATATGGTATGCTGGGATGACTCTACTCAAATCTATATACTTTTTCACTACTCATTGCTGATTACTGATGTACATAAGCATGTACCATATTATTTCGTTGTAAATAAAACTTCTTTTCAGCTTTCATATTCCTAACGAAACGCAAATGTTTCTTTGATATGTAAAATTTTCTTTGCTATCAGAACATTCATACATGTTTTGAACGTTCTATGTGAATTTTGATGTTCTATTTAATTTTTGTTTTGAAAGGCGTATCCCCTGTTTGTGTGAAACGTTGACGTTAAAAATATTTGCTTTTTTGTAATAGATTAAGGCAATATGTACAAATTTTCTGTAATCTATATGATGTGAAAAAACTTACGATTTTGACTATTTTGTAAGTCGAATTAAATGCACATAATGAATAATTTAGTTACGAAATTTGTTTGCTTTATTTTATTTAAACTTAAATGAGGAAATGTTATGATATACCAATGTATGTATATATGTAAGCAAATTCTTATCAGGGCAATTATGAATAAAATTACGCGAGAAATTTCTCCCTTTTCCAATTAGAATTTTTTGTTTGCCCTAATACTTGCTATTAGTTGGAATTGTTCCCCGGGAAAAATCTCTCGCGGAATTTTATACATAATTGCCCCCTATATATGTATACTAAATACTATATATTTTTATCTTAAACGATATATGTATGTATGAATGCGTGTAAGTAAACGAATGTACATATACAATGTTGCCAATTTACAAAACTATACCCATATAAACCTACGCTTAACAATTGTTATCTATATTACACCATAATATACTAAGGGAGTATTGATCAACTTAATTCTATACAATAAAAATGCTTCTAATATCAAATTCTTATATTTTAATTCAAAAGTTAATTGATTGTGATGAAAGTATTATCTACGATTTTTATACAGTAAGTACGTTTTCATCGGATGCGGAAGATGAAGTTGTTGAACTCGCTCTTCTAAGTTTGCACGACCAAGTTCCTGCCGTATTGTTCGTCTACATAAATCCATTAGTGGTAGTGGCTCAGCTGCGAAGTGAGAAAACATTAAAGAAAATTACATTATATTACGATAAATTTAAATTTGTTTAAAATAAAAAATTTTTTAAATCTAAACCCAATGAAACGCTTTTCTAAAACATAACTTTTTACAAATGTTATAAAACTTCACAATAAAACTACTTTGTGTTTATTAAGCGTATTCAATTAATCGGGGTTTTGTTTTAATCGGTTAACTAATCGAAATTTTGGTTTAATCCGTTACTAATAGGTTAATTTTGCATTAATCGGTTAACGGATTAAAAAAAATTTTTATACATTTATTGTTTTCAATATTAATTATTAATAAAAAAAATTATGACATAGCAAAAATAACAAGTTTCGATCTAAATCAGACGAGGAAAATTTTATACATATATACATACAATGTATCTATGCATATCAAATCGTACTGTGTGCTTGTTCGTAAGGCTGTGGATCTGAAATTTTTAACGCAGGTTCGGGTCAATACCTGGTAAGCTTTTGTTTTATTTTTTACTCAACAAGTGACCACTGTGTGAAGCTTTGGTTGCGTTGCTAGTTGCCGAAATGGTATTGCGGATGGCAACTGGCAACTAATAGCTGGTAATTTCAGTTGCCATATTGGCAACCACAAATTTGCAATTGCTGCATAGTTTTAAAACTAAAAAATTTTAAAAATTTTAAAAGAAATTGCAATATTATTTTTATTTTGATTTTCTTCTATGCATATTTAAAGAAATTATGCTTTACCGCTAAAAACGAGATTTTTAAAACTTATTTTAGGCAATAAAGAACAGTCTAAGAGATTCAAACTTTTGTACTTCCTTCTCTTCATTAAAAATTAATTCCACTTAATTAATCATTCCAATTCCACTTAATTAATCATTTTTATGATCAGTAATGTTTTAAGCACTTTGACTAACCCTGCAATTACACATGTAAGTTATTCCTTGTAAGTTGTGCATACTAGTGTTGGGCTCAAAAAGAACGAACTAGTTCAATTGAACTATTCCCATAAGTGAACGATGTGAACTAGTTCAGACTAGTTGTTCCTTTTTGGTCTTTGTTGTTATTTTAGTATTTCTTGTTCTTTTGGACTTTCTTATTCTCTTGGTACTTTTTGATATCTTGGTCTTGTTCGTTTTTTGTTCGTTCGTTAATTTTTGGTCTTTATTTTGTTTTGTTTATCTTATTCTCTGTTCCTGACCAATGTACATGCAAAAGATTTCAAGTAAAATATTATAATTTCTCGTTTGCATACTGTTAAAAAGATACAAATGTAGTGTGCCTATTAAATTTTTAGCACAATAATCAAAACAAACAAACGAAAATGTATACTTAGTGAAATATACAAGTGAGTTTTACAAAATTAATAGAAATAATTTGTAGTATTGAACTAAAAAACAGATTGTGAAAAAGAATATTAGAACAAAGAAAGTGATTATAATTTGTATTAAACTGAAAACGGATTTGATTTTAAAAAATATATTAATTTTACCTTTTACTTACTAAAAGCATACAACAAATAAGACTACAAAGCACATATGAAAACACGTCTAAGCAAGGAAAATTTTTACTCAATTAAAAGAAATAATTTGTTGTGTTGAATATAAATCAGTATTAAAAAAGTGATTAAAATTTGTTTTCGAATGATCAAACTTCATTTTAAGCATTTTCAATCAACAAATTTTAATTAAACAAGGTCGTTAAGAATAAAATGAAGTTACTTTAGAATATTAACAAACGAATAAAACATTGAAGAGGATTCAATGTATGTATGTGTAATCTCTGATCTGTTGTTCACTGAATAACTGACCGAAAAGAACAACTGAACGAAAAGAACGAACTAGTTCTTTTTGTTGTTGGGAACAAAAAGGAACAATCCGCAAAAGGAACAACTATGCCCAACTCTAGTGCATACGTATTATAATCGAATATTTCGAAGAAATAGTCGAAAGAATTGTAAGTTGCTTGAATGTTTACACAGTCAGTTGTAAGATCAATTTAAAAAAATTCTCAAAGCGTACACTTCTTATGAATAAATTTGCTTTTAAAAAATATGTGTATTTTAAAAATATATAAACATAAATATATAAATATATATATATTGTCGTATTCCTGATATCATAAAATTACTGAAAATAATATTTTCTTCAAATTTTTTTTTTGTCAAATTGCATGAATTTCATATATAAAAATATGATTAAAATACCTTGTTGTATAGTTGTGTTTTTGTTATACAATATTTTTTTTAAATACGTAGGAAATTTTAAATAAATATTACTTTTATTATCCGAAGTTCTAATAAATTTATACAAAACACATTCTCGGTAACATTGTTTCTTCATTTGTCATTTTACTTACTACAATTTACTTACAAGGAAATTGTGCTGTAAGCTGAGCAGTAAGTACAAAAAATGTGATTTTATTAGTAAAAAAGTGTGAGAGTATCGAGTTTTTCGAACTTGCACTTACATGTGTAAGTGCTAAGTAAATAATATTCTTTTTAGAACTTGTATTTCTTATATTTTGCATTATTTTTACATTATTTTCAGTTGCCAATCTGCCATAATCGTTTTCTCGATAACTTTTTGGCAACTGGAAGAATTTGCCAGACATAATACTTATTTTAATTTCAGGTGCATTGCTAATTAACTCGACAACTGAAGTTCGGTTGCCATCCATAATCGAGCCAATAATTGAAGATAAGACAACGTTTGCGTGCTTAGCTAGTGTATTAATAAAAACAAGTGCATAAATGAGATTTTAGAATGCACAGAGAAAACAGATTCGTTGAGACAACCGAATTTGTTGCCAATCGATTTTTTGGCGGTTTCACCAACTTCAAGAATTCTGGTATAAGGACTGCAATGTTCTTTTGGTACCACCATATTTTAATTATAACCCTTAACCAAATAGTTGCAGCAACAGAAAAAATTGGTTAACAGTATGGAATTTGAAATAAAAGTTATTCGTGCTACCGAAAATATGATTAGTATAACTAAAACAATATTATAATTGGTTCCTGTGAAAGAATAATTCGCCGTCCTTGCTGAAATAAAAATAAACAATAGACGCAAATAAAAATACATAATTTAAGAAATTTATTATTTAACATATTGTCATAAGTTTATTTTAATTGAAATTTATTTCCTGGGGGTGAAGCATGTTTATATGCATTTCTTAAACCACATATTTTAAACAGCCACAAACATGTTGTCTTATGCACATAATTTCAAAAACCATTTGAGAATTCATAAATCATAATATCTTTGA
Source organism: Tachina fera (assembly GCA_905220375.1). Taxonomy (NCBI): domain Eukaryota; kingdom Metazoa; phylum Arthropoda; class Insecta; order Diptera; family Tachinidae; genus Tachina; species Tachina fera. Next base: position 84,465,832 of record LR999965.1, on the reverse strand, counting down.
AAATCACAAAAGTTAAGTTTTAATTTTCTGCTATAAACTATGATAGTAAACTCAACCTCGTAGTCAGTTGCAGCAACTGATAGAAAGTGTTTATTTTTACCTTAATATAGAACGACAATTTTTTTGTTGCCAATACTAAAAGTTGGTCGTAAAATCCAATTCATAATATTTTATTCGGTTGTGTTAACCAATAAGTTAATTAGTCATGACAAAAGCATACGCTCGGTTGATGCAACCAATTTAAGAATTGTCAGAATCATATATTTGTTACAATTACTCCCTTATGGCAATGTACATGGATTGTTTTTTGGATTAATAGAAAATTGATAGCGTGAACTGAAATATAGTGTATGCAAATGATATTTTATTGGCCCAACAAATTTTCAAATACTATTAAACTATTTCTTAAGCCTTATACATAACAGTGAGTTCCGAAAATCAATTTGACAAAAAAAAGGGAAATTTCAAGAGAAGGTTTATTAGAAGGATTATTTTTACAACTTTCGACGTGGATTATCTTAACAAGAATGTATCGATGAACTCAGTTCTTTGTATGCCGATAAAGCACCATACAGTGGGAACTTTTGCAAAATAAATGGTAATAAATCTGGAACTTTTAAACTACTGATTGGATTTATATGAAGCTTCGAACATCTGCACAGGCGGACTTAGGCTTTATAACACATGTCTTGACAGCCTTCTGGCTTAGGCTGGACTGGAGTTACAGTGGGCCTAAGTTTACAACATGGGATCAAAAAAACTTCCGACGCTTGTAACTTTTAGAAAAATTATGCGATTTTTATGGGATAAGGCGTTTTGAGCTAAGCTCAATTTTTAAGAACTAATGTCCTTAGATGTGTTTTCGTATATCTCTTAACTTAGAAGATATTTGACTTTAGAAATAAATATTTCTATTATTGAATTTTTTATTTTATCTGCATTCACGAAATCGGAAATATACTAAGAATTAAAAATTTGAAATTTTTTTTTGAAAGCTTGATGTATTTTAAGGAAAAGTATCTTTATTATTTTAAATTTTGTGAAAAACATTGTTTAATACATTCACTTTTAAAGTTTTAACTATATCATTTAGTTATGTAGGCCTTTCCATAAATGATGCCAAACGCACAGATTTTCTTAAAAAAGTTAAAATTTGGGATAAATAGTGTTTTGTACCCTAAAAAATATATATTAAAATAATTATATTTTCTTATATTAGAATTTTTGACTTTTATATTATATTATTATTTATTATTTTTTTATAAATTTTTTATTATATATTTTATAAATTATGTTATAAACAGTATGATTCCAGTACAAAAATACTGCCTAGTAAAAAGTAGAAAAGTGTCGAAAAAATTATATTTGGTGAAAAAATACAGACAAACATCTGAAATTTACTGAAACAAGATATATAAAGGCCCGGTATAAGCGTTTAGAAGAGAGTCTCGGCTACAAAAAAGCTAATCTTTTTTGTTCCCTTTTAACCTGTGAAAGTTATGCTCTGTTAAGTGGAAGAGTTTAGGAATATTTGGACCTTTTTAAAGAACAAAAAAAATTTATTTCTAAAAATTATAAACACTTTACTTTTTTCGTACTGCAAGCTAACAAATAAGATAATTATACAAAATTTATTTCGATTGAATATCTTATAAAACCAAAAAGTTATAGATGTTTGAAAATCAAAAGCTTACTAAGAAATTTCTCATTTTAGCAAAATCCTGAAAATGTCCGTTTTGAGTCATCCTGTTCACTGTGATATAGTTGAAATAAAGTTTTAAGATTTTGTCTCCCGAGGTTTACTGGTGTCTACTTTTGAATGAACTTTAACATTTTTCAATCAGCGACCATACAAAAATTACTTTTGGCCGCCATTTCATAAAATGGTCCACAGTGCGGCGCCCGTGCGACTAACTTTCAAAACCGTTGTCAAAATTGCATCCTGTCAAGATGATAAATCGTGTTAATTGGCTGGGATTCAAAAAATATCTTAGTAGTCATTGCACGGAAAATATTACGCTAAGAACACCCAATGATATTGAATCGAACATTGCAAATCTTAACGAGAATATTAAACAAGCTTCTGAACATGCCACTACCTCCCATCCGTATACTGGGTTCAATAAAATTTATTCTACAGACGTTGAACATCTCGTACGTGAAAAAAGGAGAGCTAGAAGGGAATGGCAACAGCACAGATCACCTCAACACAAAATTAGATTTAAAGAGTGCACTAGACGACTCCAAGAGCTGCTTCCATCTGAAAAAACTGCATCTTTCAAAAATTATCTGGAAGGCCTTGATGTCACACCAGCATCTAATTACTCTTTGTGGCGCGCTGCTAAAAAGCTTAAAACACCCGTTGAGTTTAAGCCACCTCTGCGCACATCTACCGGAGGTTGGGCAAGAAGCGATACTGAAAAAGGTAACATATTTGCTGAGCTTTTAAAATCCGTATTTACACCAAATACATGTACCGGTGTTGCTGATTTGCCGAGTGTAGTTGCTCTACCCCCACGACCCTTAAAATTTACGATGTGTGATGTACAAAAACTAATTGCCGAACTCAACCCGAAAAAAGCTCCCGGTATGGATGGAATTAGTAACCAGATGCTGATTAAGTTACCTCGTACTGCAATTAGAATCCTGTTATTCATTTTTAATGCCATTTTACGACTGGAGTATTATCCAGACTGCTGGAAGCTTGCCAAGGTTAAAATGATTCCAAAGCCAGGTAAAGATCTTTCCAAGGCTGAGTCATATAGGCCAATAAGTTTACTGTCAACAATGTCAAAGCTTTTTGAAAAGCTACTCATGACAAAATTGTCTTCAATTTTAACTGATAATGGGTGCATCCCGGACCATCAATTTGGTTTTAGAAGCCAGCATAGCACCATTGAGCAAACGCATAGATTGGTTCAATTTATCAGAAAAACATTTGAGGAAAAGAAGTATTGTTCTGCCGTGTTTATTGATGTTTCTCAGGCATTTGATAAAGTGTGGCATGAAGGCCTGATTTTGAAATTGAAGACATATTTACCAATAAACATTCTAAATCTTTTGGAAAGTTACATTGTGGCACGAAAATTTACAGTTGTGGAAGGACACTTTATGAGTATGCCTGAAACTATCTCATCCGGTGTGCCACAGGGGAGTATACTGGGGCCATTTTTATATTTGATTTATACTTGTGATATGCCTGTGAGCAGTAGTATCCACACTTCTACATTTGCCGACGATACCGCCTGCCTTAGTATGCACGAAAACCCTGATGAGGCATCCCGAAAACTCCAGGAACACATTAGCCAGATGGAACTATGGTTAAACTTATGGAGAATTAAGGTAAATGAACAAAAGTGTGTCCATATAATATTTACCTTACGAAGAGATACTTGTTCCCCCATTCGGATTAATAATCAAGTTGTTCCTCAACATTCACATGTGAAATATCTTGGTATACACCTCGATCGACGGCTTACATGGAAACATCACATTGACTATAAGTTAACTCAAATGAAACTAAAATTAACTCAGGTACATTGGCTGATTGGCAGAAATTCAACACTCAGCCTAGACTGCAAACTTTTAATATACAAGTCGCTTTTAAAGCCAATATGGTGTTACGGTATCCAGTTATGGGGCACTGCTTCAGCTTCCAATGTAGAGAGAATTCAACGAAGACAAAACAAAATTTTAAGGTTAATAACATCTGCTCCATGGTACATTAAGAATTCAAATATACATCGTGATTTAAATATGCCACTAGTGACTGAAGAAATTGCAAAATACGCAGGCAAATATCTAACTAAACTCGTGTCACATCCTAATCCGCTTGCTCGTAACATCTTGAACTTTACTGGACACATCCGCTTAAAAAAGAGAGATACAAGGGCTCTAATACTAAACACTCCGAATGAAGTTGCTTGAAAAAAAAATTTTTTTTTTTTTGCTTATCACCACTTATGTATTATTTACAACTATCACTTAGTTATGTCTGGCATTGGTCGGGCCTACTAATTATATGTTAGATTTAAGATTTGATTACTTATTGTTAGTTCATATATGAAGATACAATAAATAAAAAAACATGCATTAAAAAAAAAAAAAAAAAAAAAAAAATTGCATCCATTCTATGTTGCCTTCAATGACAATAAATTTTACCATTTCTTTTCAGTCAAATATCTTTTCTTAATATTTTATATTTATTTCTTGTAAGACCAGAGTTTAGAATAAGGGCTAATGAATCTTCGTTAGTAAAATCTGCTTTAGACTTACTTTGTATGATTTTTTAGGCCTTGCCAATTATTTCACTTCCATCTGTATAAGGCCGGGATTACATCTCTGTGCCATGTGCCACACAAGCGTAAAAAAAGCGTAACCAACTAATTACTAATGAAAAACTTTTTAATTCAGACATGTATTTATTAAGTTAAACAGTTTCATACATAATTAATAGACAATTTTATAGAACCCAACATGATTGCAAACTGTTTAAATCAATAAATACATGTCTGAATCAAACAGTTTTTCATTAGTAATTAGTTGGTTACGCTTTTTTGGGCAAATGACACACAAGAAATGCCAGATGTAAACTCAGCCTAACTATGTATATAATTTTTTAGCATTGTTCATTTTGTTCTCGGAACTCCGAATAAAAATAAATAACCTTCGATATTTCGGACTGTTTTCTTTAAATAAATAGATTATAAAACTTATATCAATAAGCAAAGCTAAAACATACAATTTAAAAACAAGTAAGAGTGCTATATTCGGCTGTGCCGAATCTTATATGCCCTTCACAAATCATAAAATGAAGAGACATGCGTGCATATGTATGTAGTATATATGTATGTACATATCTACACACATACATATGTATGTACAATTCATTTCATTCGATACCACATCAACAAATACTGGCCAATTTCAAGGTGCATCACTTTTGCTAGAACAAAATCTAGAACGAGATCTTTTCTATTTACCATGCAGACATCATATTTATGAATTGCAATTAAAAGAAGTATTTGAAGCTAAATTTGGTAAAATGTTCGGACCTGGAGTGCCAATTTTTGCTCGTTTTAAAGGCCAATGGCTAAAAATTAAAGCCAATGCTTACAGTTCTGGCATAGAAGATAGTAGGGTTGCAGAGAAGATACCAATCAAAGTTCAGTTAGAGATCACGAATTTCTGCTTAGCTCAACTAAAGCAAAAACAACCCAGAGACGACTATAAAGAATTTATTGAAATAATTCTATTGTTCCTTGGTGAAAACATACAAAATTATAATTTTCTACCACCAGGCGCCATCAGCCATGCTCGATGGATGGCGAAAGGTATATACTGCACAAAAATATTTTTATTTCGTAAATACCTCGACCTGAATAAAGAAGAAGAAAGTGGACTTCGCGATATTACCATTTTCATTGCAATACTTTACGTGAAATCTTGGTTCAACAGCACAAGTGCAATCGAAGCTCCAAATAATGATTTTAATTTTTTGAAAGCGATTGTTGATTATGCCTTGAATGATCAGGTTGTGTCGGAAAGATTGTGGAAAATATTCTCTGGACATCTTTGGTATCTCAGCGGTAAAGCTGTTGCTCTCGCATTGTTTGATAAAAATGTCTCCTATGATACCAAACGTAAAATGGCTAACGCAATTCATGTACTTAAGAATGAAGAATACAGAAAAAGCGAAGACAGCGAGGAAGAAGACGACGTGAATGATGTCATACAAAAAGAGGTTGGTAGTAACTTAGGCAATCAAAATAGTCTGGCACATATTTTCGGATTAAAAGGTGTGAAACGAATAAGTGTGGACTCAACCCAAATAAAGGAAAATCAGCTAAATAATGATTTAAGCCAGTACGTAACACCCGAAACAGCCAAATTCTTCCTACGTTTTCAATTATCAATGGACTTTATGCTTGCCGAGCCAGAATTCTGGAAAGAATGCGACGATTACCAGAAAGCCATAGAAATGTTGCATAAATTACATGTTGTTAATGACACTGCCGAAGGAGGAGTAAAATTAATAGAAGAATACAACAAAAACATATTGTGCCGAAATGAGGAAGAAAAAATATTTTTGCTTCAAGTTGTCGCTGAAAATAGAAAGAAATATCCCTCCCATAATAAAAACGAATTAATTAACTAAAAAAAATATGTTTTTTATTATTAAAATATATTATTTGTTAAATATATTTATATTTTTTTTTTTAAATTTATTTACCCTTATGATTGAAGATAGGGGCTAGGTTTATTTAGAAAAAATGTTGGGTTAGCAAAAATATTCAAAGTCGATCATACCTTCGGCTCCTCTAGGGGCACTCTGGGACTAGTTAGGGCAGTTGACTCTCATTTTGTAAAAACGGAGGAAAATGTAGCGGAGGAAATATTAGTTGGGGTCGGTCTTACATTTTAACCCTCTAAGAGGCACTCAGGGACAGTTATGAAGCTTCTCGTGCTTTTTGTGCCGTTTTGCCCTAACTTTGACCCCGATGCGAAGCCATTTAGCCCCAATCCATCGTCCTAATTTTTTGGCTCGTGTATTGTTTTGCCAAACCCCATAAAATAAGAAGTTCTACGGTTTCCAAATCTCGTTACTAAGAATTTCCATATAACACTATTCCACCCCTAATGTACATAGCCATTTGTAACTTTATGAAAAAAATTTTTATTCTATTTTTCGAATATCGTTTCAAATATTCGTTTTTGTATCTGCTTATATAAAAATATGACATTTGACAACTTTTATAAAATTTAATTATATACATATCACAATGGACCCAACTGGGTCTCCGAATGGAAGTGCGTTATATTACCACCCCTTCCTAACCTATATTCCATACATACTTAGGTACAAACACACACATACATACATATGTGATCTTAATTATGAAAGTGGTCTAAAGCCTACAGTACACGGCATGTAAAAATCCACATGCGCATGTGAATATGTCGTCACGAGAATTTTCAGCATGTTGGTTGCATTTTTTGGATTAGTAGTATTTGCTACATGTCGTAAAATATTGATGGTATTTTTGTTCCAAAATCTAAATCTAACAAATTTAGCCGAGTCGATACATGTCTGAATCATACAGTTTTGCATTAGTAATTAGAGGTTACGCTTTATTTGACACATGACACAGAGATGCAAACCTGGCCTAAGTTTTAGATCTTTAAAATAAAATGCAATTAACTGGAAATAAAACGTTTGTTCCCAAAACAGAAGAACGAGAGTTCGTATTCCCAACTCAAAATTTTTTTATATTTTTTTTATATATTAAAAATATTTCCTTCATATACATACATGCATATGTGCCCGTAATTATGAAAGTGGTCTAAGTCATGTGCATTTTTGCTTCGAAATATAAAATAAATCTTTGAAAAACTTCAATAAATATTCATAAAAATATTAAATAAATCGAGACTAGTACAACTCTAAATTAAAATGCCGCATTATGTAAAAATACTTATTTATTTGTTCAAATGTAATCTATTTAATATCTCAACCAGAGAAATATATGACTTAGACCACTGTCATAATTAAGGGCACATATGTACATCAGAGCGACTCAACTTATATGGAAGAGAAAAAAGTGATTTTGTTACCCCTTTTGATATGTTTTGTGATGAATCCCAAAATATTTTGGTTCTAGCGTTGACCATCTTTAAAAAAAAGTATTTTTTCAGTTTTCGAATTTTCTTGAACTTTGTCGCAAGACGATATAAATAAAATTTGGTATCATCAAAAAGAGTTTTTGAAGCACCATCCAATGTTATATAAAATTTGACCACTTGCGACCTATTAATTGATATATTTAACTAAATACATATTTTCGTTTCGGGTTTTCATAAAAATTCTACCTATTTGAAAATAATGTTTTTTATAATTAAATTTTTTAAATTTTCTTGTGATTATTCACATAAAACGCGAAGATCGCGATATATTTTATTTTTTTTTTAATGTAGGCAATATGGGTATCAACTTTTTTTATCTTTCAATTATAATAATCTGGTGATAAGCAAATGATCTGTTTTCAAATCTAAAATGCTGTGATATATATTTATGTTTTATAATTTTAATTTTTTAGTTGAATACGAAATTATATATTTAGTTTAATATATCAATTAGTAGGTCGCAAGTGATCAAGTTTTATATACCATTAGATGCTGCTTTAAAAACTATTTTTAATGTCGTCTTGGATTAAAGTACAATAAAATTCGAAAAACTGAAAAAAGACCTTTTTTAAAAATGATACAGGTCACGGATGGTCAACGCCAGAACCAAATTATTTTGGGAATCATCATAAAACTTATCAAGCTTTATTTTTAAATGGTAACAAAATCACTTTTTTATTGAGTCGCTCTAATGTACATATGTACATATTTATGTGTACATATATGTAAATATATACTATAAAGGAATTTTTCCAAAGAATTTTAGAAAATAATATTAAACAAATATACATACAACATATGTACACATTTGTATTGCAGAGAGCTGTGAATAAAAGATTGGTTCTCAAAACATAAGAACGTGAGTTCGTATCGCTTCATATATATATATATGTATATATATACTCTAAAGGAATTTTAGAAAATAATATTAAACAAATATACATACGTACATACATAGCTGTGAATAAAACGATTGTTCTCAAAACAGAAAAACTTCATATTCATATTCCCAACTCCAAATTTTTTTATTTATTAAAAATATTTCCTCCATATACATACATACATACAAGAGTTTTTCTGAAGAATTTTGGAAAATAATATCAAACAAATATACATATGTATGTACTTACATATTTGTTTATTTTTAACGCCTATATGAAAATAATCAAACCTTCATCATTAATTGAACTCAGCTAGCGAAACAATTCAGGGCCTGTACTCTGTAATTCGAAACGAAAGAAAATCCTTTCGAATTTACATGTTATTAACATTGCATTTAAAAAGCATTTGCTTTCGTTTTGAATTGCACAGTAAACCCTGGCCGATTGTCTATCCATAAATAGTACTTTTTAGTTATTTTATTTTAAAAAAATCACTCACTCAAACAAAGAATCTTGTCCAATTTGAAATACATAGTACATATGTATGTACATTGTACATATGTATGTGCCCTTAATTATGAAAGTGGTCTAAGTCATGTGCATTTTTGCTTCAAAATATCATATAAATCTTTGAAAAACTTTTTAGTTGTTCCGTTCAACTATGTATGTGTTGTCAGAATATTTACAACTAACTTTGATGTTATTTGTTCATTAATAATTATCACATGAAATTTGGCTTAAAAAGCGATACGAACTTTAGCCAGTACAAATCATAAATATAGAAACAAATCAAATTCGAAAAATAATAATTAAAATTAACTAAAATTAATAGCCATGGGCATGTGGCAAAAAATTAAAATGAATATACTTAATAGTAAAAAACCAAAAAAGTTTGTCTTAAGTAGAACAAAAAATAAGCAAATTAACTAACATGTGCATAATTAGTAAAGAATAAACGACAATGGTAAGTCTGTTGTAAATTAGAGATTGTAAATTTGGGCTTTCATTGCAAAACACGTTTCAGCAAATTGTAATACGATGAATTTGCAAGAAAGTTTCGTATATAAAGCAGAAATCTACACCAACTGACGCCACACACAGTGGACCAACGCAGAAAAACGGTGATGATGAAGGTTTAGTGGCCTTCGAAAACGGCTGGCTGTTCCGTTCAACTATGTGTTGTCAGAATATTTACAACTAACTTTGATATTATTTGTTCATTAATATTATCACATATAATTTGGCTTAAAAAAATGATACGAGCTTTTTTAACCCGTTCAAATCATGAATACAAAAAATTTTACTACAAGCCGCTGGGTACCAAAAATTTTTTAAATAAGATTTTTATGCAATGCTGATTATATGGCATCTTAGTACATCAATTATATATCTGAGCTGTTATCTTTGGTTTTTGTTTGAACTTTTTAACACTTTTTTTAACACACATTTTACTTTTTATAGCATCATTTTATATTTTATTTTATATACACATAATTCTATTTTCATTAGTTGTTTTCTTTACAAACTTGCAATATTATATAGAAATGAGAATATAATATACTTCCTGTGCGTTACCTTATCATACCTTACAATAAACTTTTATGAACAGCTTAAATAGTAATAGGTGTAATTCTAGAGGCGGTATTGGGACAATGATAAAAGTTTTGGCCACTCAAAGGAATGGTATTAAAATCTGTCATATCAATGCCCAAAGCTTGAGACATAAAATTGAAGAGTTTAGATTTATTTTTGAGAACTCTGGCGTTGATTTGATATGTGTATCTGAGACATGGTTTAAACCTGATTTTTCTGATTCATCAATTTCTTTGCATGGTTATAACATCAGGAGGGTTGACAGAAATGGGTATGGAGGTGTGGCGATTTATGTAAAAAAAGGAATTGCAATTAAAGTTCTAAGTAAATCTGCAGATAATGATATGGTAGTAACTGGTTCCGAGAGATCTGAAAATTTAGTAGAACATTTATTTCTTGAAGTAAGTTATGAGGGAAGAAAACTACTTTTAGGATGTGTATATAGACCTAATGATCGTATTTGCATGGAGAGCTTTATGCATACCCTAGAAACATATACTGTCACATACGAAGATGTTATTATCACAGGGGACTTTAATTCAAATATCCTAGTAAACAATAATCTAACTAACAATATGCTTACGCTTGGTCTTAATTCCCCTAACACAAATGTTGTTACACATTTTACGAGTACCAGCAGTACGCTTCTTGATCTTTTCTTTGTTAGTGATATTTCGAAGGTATTGCTTTATGACCAACTGTCTGCATCCTGTTTTTCACATCATGACCTAATTTCCATCACATAACTTTCAGTTAAACGTGCCCGAACAATTTGTTAGTTATCGGGATTTTAAAAATATTGATTACTTAAGACTAGAAGAAGAATTTTTCAGTATTGATTGGAGTGTGTGCTATCGTTTAATTTCTGTTGATGATCAGCTCTCTTTTCTGCAACACAACATAAATAATTTATACAATCTGGTGGTTCCCGTAAGAACAAAAATTATTAATAGACATAACAAGCACTGGTTCACTCATAATATAAAACAAGCGATTAACCGCAGAAATTTTCTATATTCTCGATGGAAACGTTTCAAAACCACGGAATTGCATGAAGTATATCGGGTATCACGTAACATAACCAACAATTTAATTAAAAAAGCTAAGTCTGACTATTATGCTTCAAAGTTCTCTGCTGCTATAGACTCGAAAAAAACATGGCAAACGATTCGCGAAACTGGAATTGGCAAACGTTGTAGTCAAGAGCCATGTACTGTTGATGCCAACATCTTAAATAACCAATTTTTAAATATTCCAAATGTCTAACCGAATTCTAATTATTACAATTTCTCTCATGATATTATAAGCAACAATTTCAACTTTTCAAATGTAAGTCAATCCGATGTTCTCTGTAGCCTGCTGTCAATAAAATCCAATGCAATTGGTGTGGATGGGTTGGATCCAAGGTTTTTAAAAATACTTATTTCAAAACTTCTTCCTTTTATAACATTTGCTTTTAACAAGATCTTTACTACCAACCACTATCCCAAAATTTGGAAGCTTGCTAAGATTATTCCTATACCTAAGTCTAATTCTGATTATCGGCCCATATCAATATTACCGTTCTTATCTAAAGCCTTTGAAAGGTTAATTCATATACAAGTTACACAGTACCTTGAAATCAATAATATGCTCACTGACCGCCAATCTGGTTTTCGCAAAAATCATAGTTGTACAACAGCCCTCATAGATGTTGCTGAAGATATAAGACAACAGGTAGACTGCGGTAAAGTTAAATTTTTAGTCCTCTTGGATCATTCTAGAGCGTTTGATACTGTTGACCATAGCATGTTGTGTCTTAAACTTAAACATATGTTCGGATTTGCATTAACTGCAACAGATCTCATATATTCATATCTAGTTGATCGATTTCAATATGTTGAAACACCTACCTCAGTTTCAAGCTCTTTGCCATTGGTTTGGGGTGTTCCACAGGGCTCGATTTTAGGCCCTTTACTTTTTTCTATATACGTGAACGATCTTCAAGACAAACTTGAGTACTGTAAGCTTAGATTATATGCTGATGATGTACAGCTTTACATTAGTTGTAGCAGCACAGCGGTTGCTGAATGTGTAAGGACTTTAAACCAGGAGCTTGGCCGTGTTTATGAGTGGGCCACCGCTAATGGGCTAGTAATTAATCCTACCAAGTCCAAGTGCTTGATTATTAAAAAGAAGCTATTAAAGCTTGATTGCAATCCTATTATAACTTTAAATAACCAGTCCATAGATATTGTAAACTCTGTAAAAAATCTCGGCATATACTTTAACAATATACTTACTTGGTCTAATCATGTTAACTTTGCATGTGGTCGAATGTTCTCAATGTTAAGAAATCTCTGGCAAACGCAATATTGTACTCCAATTAAAATTAAAATACTTCTTGCTAAATCGTATTTAATACCTATCTTGTTGTATGGCTGTGAACTATTTGCCAGCTGCGATAGTGAAAGCAAAAGAAAACTTAATGTAGCATTTAATAATATTATTCGGTATGTATATGATATAAGAAGATATGCACATATTTCGCCATATGTAACATTGCTTTACGGTATTAGTCTTGATGATTATCTAAGAGGGCGTATTTTATTGTTTATGCACAAAATTATATATACACAGCAGCCCGTACATCTCCATGAACGTTTAAGCTTCTCTACACTTAATAGAGGCAAAAGAATTTTAGCATTTGGCCATCGCACACTGATTTCTAAATACCATTTCTTTATTCACGGCATCAGTCTCTGGAATGGAATCCCCCATAGATTACAAATCTTGAATAACGCACGTCAATTTAGGAAAAATATTTTTTCTCATTTTTCAAGTTGAATATATAAAAATTATGATTGAATAAAAACGTTTTTTGTTTGTGTGCTAACTTTTCACTAGCTTTATAACATTAAATTTTATTAAATTTTAAATTTTATTTTTTAAATTTTATTATATATTTTATTAAAATTACCTACAATTTATGTCAAAATTACTTAATTAAGACTTATAAAATTTTTTATTTGATTTATTGTATTTGCATATGCTTAGTTCCATACTGCAATATAAGACTTAAGTCTTGTGTATGGGACATCGAAAAGAAATAAATAATAATAATAAATAATAAACAATATTCTTGTAGCATAAAATTATATAACTTTACATATGCTTATGATGCAAAATTGTTCGTAAATTAAAATAAACAATTGTTTGATTGCAAAAACGATCTTATGTGAGATATCATGTATGCATACATTCTTATATGGCTCCATATATAAAATCTTATATTTATATATCGATGCACATATGAAGAGCTTAATAATTAAATTTTCATATATGAGCTCATATGTAGTAATACATTTCATATATTAGTCCATATATTAGTTCATATGTAATAGTTTTGTCATGTATAATCCCATATATTTCCATACATGAATTCATACATATTCATATATAGTTATATACATTCATATATAGTTATATACATTCATATATTAAAAATATATGGACCATATATATTTTTTTAGCTGGGAATGCATTTTTCACAGTCTAACTACATTTAAGAGATGTAAAAATGTATGTAATGGGCGACGGCGGTGGCTTTACCTTTTATGATACCATGCTTCTTATTTGCTGCTTGTCATAAATTTATCTGGCTAGTGAAATTTTATTCACCTCAGAAGTGTCAAAAATTTACTTGCACTAGTACTTTGCTACCGTTTGGCATAGGCCCAGAGAACAAGAATTGTGCCGGCATAAAAACTAGTCTCGTGTGTGACAGGCCATTGGCGTTTAGAAAAATCTAGTTAAGAACAATTAAAATGGTTGACCACGTTGTTCATGTTTCCTTCTACATAAGTACATACATATGTGTGTATGTATGTGCTATGTAGTTGCTTTTTTAACTAAAGAATAATTACTATTTTTAGTCCCTGATTAATTTCTTTTTAAAAATACATATATTGAAAAAACTAAATATTAATTAAGTTATGATTAAAATTCATTGCTCGAACTCAGTCTGCAAATTTCCACAGTCTGACTGCTTGTCATGTATCCATGCTACCTCATTAAATCATTTGTATTTTTTTACGAAATGTATTGAGAAATACATACATACATACATACATAAGTACATACATATTTACATAGTACATACTGTATGTATGTATGTATGTATAACAAATCCATGCTCTTTATCAACGCTTATTTACTTTTTTAAATAATACCTACAAATACATAAGTATGTACATACATAAGAACATTAGCAAATGAATTTCTATTTATTTTTGCATTTGAATCTATATATCTACATACATATACAGGTACATAAGTATGTACATACCTACATTTTTCATGACCTCTTACTTCTTTAATACAATACTTTATTTGTACATGCATGAATTTTATTCCAATAGAAAGAACTTGTTTCTTTGGTGTTTTATTTTCTAAAAGCTTAAAAATCTAATTGAACAATATGTATTTATACCAATTTGAGCAGCCGTTAGTCGCAGCTACTGCATTCGGCGATCACGCCACTTCTTCAAAAAGTTTATTTGTTTCGAAGAAGTCAATTATGATTACGCTGCAAAAAATGGTCCAAACTTACATATAAACAAAAACACTTACATTTATCAAAGTCTTAAATTACAAGTAAACAAAGTAATTATTAACAAATTCATACTTCAAATAATTAGCTTAAACTCATAAACAAGAAATATTCATAAACAATCACAAAACAATTTATATTACTACGGGATACTTGTGCATAATGACGTCGTTGGGTAAAACTCCCCCGGACGAAGATTGGTTTCCAATTTCTGAAGGAATTTTGGGAAACGATGCAATTGTTTATTTTTTTGGATTTGAATTTAACAATTAAGTACCCGACAATTATAACTATTCCGACCATGATCACTATGTAAATTAATATATTAGAAGTTTTTTGATTGTATCTTAACTCATTTATATGTCTTATATTTTTAATATGTTGATACGTTAAATTTCTCTAATGTTAGCTCTTCATCAACGTTTATTTGTATCTCTTTAAACAAACCAGGTATTATTACATCTTTGCCATAAATCTTTCTGTCATACCATTTTCCAAATATTTGTAGTTTACATTGTTCTATTTTTATAAGAAAGTGGATAGTTAAGGTCACAGGTATCTCATTACGTTTGATTTATAGTTACATTGTTCATATTTAAAGCAAAAATCAAATTTGAGCTTACTTCTTTTACATTTGTAGACGGATTTTTCCGATATTTACATTGCATTTTTTTATAATTCAATAGGTTTTCAATACAATTATCCTTTAACATCGTTAAATTTTTCTTGTGGTCCGTTTCAAAATATATAACATTATTTTTTGAGATGTACTTGTGCACTTTTTCACTTAATTCTAACTTGTTGTTATTGGGAATAGGTTGGATAAATAAGATGTTATAAAATGCAGATGTTAATTGAGGAATTTGGACAATAAAAAGGATATTTCTTTCACTTGTTGCCACAGTTACTCTAATATTTTTTAGTTTTTCAAAAGTTATGTTATGTTTCTCTATCTCTTCATCTGTTAGTATATTTTGACTCAAGAGTCCTAAGTTTGATGTCAAAAGTATTCCCTCGATTTTATCGATTATTTTCTCCAATTTTGATATTTCAAAAGAAATCTTTGTCTTTTGTATTTCTAGTTCGTCTCTTTCAGTCTGATTATTAATTGTCACACATTCTAAATACATTTTGTTTTCTTCCATTTTATATACCTTAGATAATTTGGCAAATTGTTCATCAAAATGCTGGTTTATATGGATTTGACTATTAGACTGTTCAATTACCTTATGTGTGTTAGTTTCTATGATTTTCAATCTGTTTTCTATTTCTTGTCGATCTTCATCATCCATTGTTCCGTACAAGTATTTTAGTCCTGTCCCCATAATATTTATAAGTCCTCTTTTTTGTCTGTGTGGAATAAGCGTTCTTAGTGACGTTCTTAAATGATGTAGTTCTTGGTTTATATAATCATCTTTTATTGTATTATTTTCTAGTTTATTTATATACTCTTCATATCTGGTAACATTGAACGTATGAACAACATTGTTATATTCCTTTATAAGGTGTTTTTTACCTATATTAACAATAGTAAAACCGTTTCCCACACTTAGGTCTGTATACTCAATTTTCTGAGCATAAGTCGGTTGAAACATCATTGTCATCACCAGTGTCAACCAGAGCATTTTCCATAGACATGACATCAACACATTCGTCGGTAGGATCAACCAACACGTCCAATGAGCTGAAAGTATTTTTTGATCGAATTAGCTGATCTTTATAAACATTTTGGTTCTCACTCAAATATCTTTTGTTGCCAATTTTTTTCAATATAACTTTTTCATGTCTTGTATCCGTTTTATGCGCTCTAAAGTCCCTTTTGAAGTCTTTATTTAATCCTTGATCTTTTCGATTTCTATTAAGATATGCTAGATTGTTTATTTTCCTTGAATCAATTACTTCATGAATTCGCTCATTTTCCGTAGAATTATCTGGAAAATGAATTTCTTTTGGTTTTTTTCGAGTTGTTAAGTGAAGAGTATTGTTATAAACAAAATTTGCTTGAATGGGTAAATCTATGGTATAAATTATATCAGATGTTTCTTCTCTCTTTCGCAGGATCCTTATATTTTCGTTAAGGCTACTATGAAATCTTTCAAAATCTGAATTTCCTGTTTGACGATAAGGAGTACTAAAATGATATGATACGTTATTCTTTTCTAGAAACTCTCTAAAAAGACTTGAATTAAAACCAGGTTCATTGTCCATTATCAACTTTTCTGGCGTCCTCATCAAATTGAACAGTATAGTAGTGTTTTATAAAATTTAATGGGGTTCTTTCTTCAATTTTTGTTACAAGGGCATACTTAGAGAATTTATCAATCATGGTTATGTATGCATTTTTTGTATCCAAAAACCATATATCAGTATGGTAAATTTTATATGAACCAGTATGAGTTTCTGTTTTCTCAAAACGAAGTTTAATGGAATTTCTTTCTATTTTATAATTACAAATCTCACAATTATTTATAACCCTTGCAATTTCTTTTCTTAAGTTTGGATAATAATATTTCCCTTTCAATTCCAAATATGTTTAGTCTATACCATGATGGTTATTTTCAAATTTATGGTGTCTCATTATGACTTCCAACAATTTCTCCTTTTCCAGATTCTCCAGCAGTGTGTAAGTTCTATATATCTTAAATTTTTTTATATTTTTCAATATTATCACATGATTCTGAATCATGGCATATAATTCTTCAATATCGCAATATATTACTAAATTTTCTTCTTCTTCAATTATCTTAAATATTTTCTCCAATATTGTTTTATAATCGCTTGATCCGACTCCAAATTTGAATTTTTTTTTATTGAATTGTGTTTTCTCATCAAACGAATCTTTTTCTTGTTTTTCGATTAATATTTGCTTTCTTGCAAACTGCAATGCACTTTCTGTTATCTGAATGTGATCCAGTTCATCATCCTGAGCGCTGTGTACAGTAGACACTATAGAATCTCGTTTCTTTCCTATTTTCTTTTTCGCAGTTCTAAGTTGAACATTTTTCCTTTCTACAATTTTAAAATTTAATTCTTCATTCCTATGTTTCCGCAAAGAATGTCTCTTTAGACATACCTTGCTTTCAAACACACCATTACAAGGCTGGCATTGAAAAACCGTATCACCATGCTTGTTTCTTACATGTTGATTTAAAACCTCTTTTCTTTTATAAGATTTTTGACATTTATTGCATTCAAACAAATTCAATTCTGCACTCTTGTCTATTCTTGACAATGCATCTGCGACTTTATTTTCTTTACCCTGTATATGGTTTATATCAAACTCATATTCGTTGAGCTTAATTTTCCATCGTATTCACTTTGAATTTGGTTCCTTTAAACTGGATAACCAAATTAGAGGTTTATGATCCGTATGTAGCTTAAATTTTCTTCCATACAAATAATGTCGGAATTGGCCACAAGCCCAAACGACAGCAAGGAGTTCTTTTTCTATTACACTATAATTGATTTCATGTTTATTAAGTGTTCTCGAAGCAAAAGCTATAGGGCCATTATCTTGAGACAGCACAGCACCCAATGCGAAGTTGCTGTCGTCTGTGGTAAGTGTAAATGCTCTCTGGAAATCGGGATACCTCAATACCATATCCGAAGTCAGTATTTTCCGTAACCTTTCAAAAGACTCTCTATAATCGGTGTCATTTTCGTTGATCTGCCCGTCTTGAGTCTCAAAGTGCGAGGTTTAGCTATTTTAGCATAATCGGGGATGCATTTTCGGTAATATCCACTTAATCCCAAAAATGCTTGAAGTTATTTCAAAGTCCTCGGGATAGGAAAATTTCTTATACACTCTATTTTACTAGGGTCTGCCCTTATTCCGTCCGCTGTTACAATGTGTCCAAGAAAATTAGTCTCCGATTTCAAAAACTCACACTTGTTTAGTGACACTTTTAAACTGGCCCCCCTCAGTGTCTGTAATATTTTTTTTTAATTATACATATGTTATTGAAGGGAAGTACCAAAGATCAATATGTCATCCATATAGATAACACATATTTTATTAATATAACCTTTAAGTACATTATTCATCATTCTCTGAAACGTTGCTGGGGCATTTTTTAATCCAAATGGCATACGTTTGAATTCGTAGTGCCCATCATTAGTAGAAAACGCAGTTTTTTCCTGATCATTTTCCTCAACTTCGATTTGGTAAAATCCTTTTGTCAAATCTAATGTAGAAAAATAGTTCGCCCGTCCTAGCTTATCTAGTACGTCGTCAATAATAGGTATAGGATATTTGTCTTCCCTGGTTACAGCATTCAATTTTCTAAAATCTATAACTATTCTCCATTCTTTATTTCCTAATTTGTCCATTTTCTTGGGAACCACCCATATTGGCGAATTATAGGGTGAGTCACTTGGAGTGATTATACCCTGCTCTAAAATTTCAGTAATTTGTTTTTTAACTTCTTCTCTATGAATCTGTGGATATCTATATGACTTTGTGTAAACTGGTCTGTCATTGTTAGTAGGAATTCTGTGCTTAACTTCATTCGTAAAGGTAAAATCGTCACCTTTTTATAAAATATATCTGAAAACTCTTTTAGCAGATTTTTAACTTCAATTCTTTCTTCTTTGTTTAAATGCATTATTCATTCATTCCCAATTCATCTATATGATGTAATTCTTATAGATTTTGTATTAATTCTAAGTCATACTCTTGATCATCCTCCCCTTGTCCCTCAAGATACAAAGGAAGTTTTTGTTGATTTATTATAATGCTATGCTCTTTATAATCTATTATGGCATTATTTTCTTTTAATAATGCAGATCCAAATATTCTATCAAACACTGGATGGAAATTACATATTTTAAACAACTCATCTTTTTTAAGATCTATCTGCAAACTATTCTTGGAAACCTTAGCTTCCTCCTTTATCACCAGAAATCCTGCTGCTGTTTTTATTTTCACTGGTTGTGTTAATTTAATTATTATATACTTTGGACAATGATTTTTCCTAATAATATTCTCTGTAGAGCCTGTATCTATTAAAATTCTTGTTCTATTTTTTCCTCGTTTGAATAAAACACAGGGCAATCCAAATTCGGTTGATCTCCCTTCGTGGAGGCTGCTTGTTGAACATTTTCAGGTTTTTGCCTGTTATTTATATAATTATTTTCCCTACGTGTCTGTCCGCTTATATCCATCGGTTCTGGTCTTATATGTTCGTTTTGTCGGAAAAAATTGTTTCCTCTGCGGTAAAAACCATTCGGTCGAATGAAACTATTTTTTTTTGATAGCTTGGATTAATTTTTGGAATTTGGGGATTGGAAGGCATTTGGAAATCTTTCCTATTATTATATGTTGGCACATTATTGCATTTTCCTTTAATATTTATTTTTTCAATTAAATTTGCCTGTCCCAGCTCGAGAAGCGCTACTTCAAGTGAAGCTGGTTTCAGGGCACAGAGCACTGTTCTTAAGTTTAAAGGTAGCTTATTTATAAATACTTTTAATGCTACTTTATTATTATGCTCGATTTCTGACGAGCTTCCGTCTAATTTATGTCTCTGATTAAGCAGGGACAACTTTGCTTGTATAAAATTTTAAATTGTAATACGTCACCCCGATATTGGGCGCTTCTTAAATCCTTATACAAATTTTCAGCTGAGGATAAACCTCCAAAATTCAGTTCTAATAAATTTTTTATCTCCGCCCATCTAGAGAGGTGTGGATGAATTTCTAAGACTACTTTGGCTTTACCTTTTATTTTTCCTTTTATAATAGCTAAGAACATCCGTTGTGAATTAGGACTATACTCATCCATTGAAGCCACGACATTGTCAAAGAACGGGTAGAGTTCCTTCTTCCTTCCATCGAAATCTTGAACTATGCTCAGGAACTTCAGGGGATCAATCACCCTTATTCTATTTGGCGTCGGCCACATCGTCGTCAATTTTTAAACAACATCAATTTAACACAACATCAATGCGAACTTTGTATTCACTAATAATGTTACGACGACGTTGCCTGTTTATCGATAAATGCAATACACATATCCAATATTTGAGACAGCTGATTCATTTTGTTTACTATTTTTGGTAGAAGTGTTTTTGAATAAGTAAAAGGTTTGTACATAAATTAAAATAAAATGTTTTTCTTTCGTATCGGGACGAAGAAAATAAAAAATTTATTAGTGAAAAGAAGATTTCTCAGACAAAAGTCATTGCATTTGTAATTTACCCAATGAAAAGTAAGTGATAAATTTCGACATATTTTTGTGAAATAATGAGAAATGTTCATCGTTTTAATATTTTAAATTTATTTTCGGCTGAATAAAACATCATTTAAGCATGTATTGGATACAATTGAACCTGATTTTGGAAACAAAAGGGATCAGATCAACGTTTATTGAAGATTGCAGCTTCCTCCAAGGGGCTTATTGCTAATTGTTTATATACGCTGCCTTTTGTTGCTTAACGCTCAGCATTGTTTGCAACATTTTTTTAATTTAAAGCTCTCCTATTTACTTTACATTTTGCTATTTACCACTAGTTCTAATGGTGCACCGAGGGAATTTAGTGCAGTCACAACAATTTCCCACTGTATCTTGAAAGTATTAGGAACACTGCCCCTGCGGAATCCTCTAACTTAAAGAAGGACTTTTTTCAACTGCTAAACAAGCTTTTCAAATTAATTGGGTTTGGTAATTTTAATTTTGTCCATATTAAAATGTTTCCCTTTTTTTAAATAAATATGTATGTACGTATGTATGTATGTATGTATATATAATTTTTTATTTCTTATATTTTCACATTTTTACTATTTAAATTATTTTTCAAATTCATTGAGGTATGCACACAACAGAACACGACATCAAAAACACTGACGACAAAATGAACGGCAACATCAACATCAATTTTTCGTACAGAATGCCAAACATATGCTGACAGTCATCGATAAATGGCAATACTATCTACGGGAATACCGATGTACCAAAAAACATTAAAAACGGCGTCGTGTTATGTTGCCGACGCCAAATAGAATAAGGGTGATTATCTCTTCCCGCCATTTGATGCGGCTGTTTTTGTTGCTGTTGTTGCTGCTGAATTTGTGCTTCTTGTTGTAATTGCTGTAGCTGTTGTTGCTGCTGAATTTTTTCTTCTTGTTGTAATTGCTGTAGATGTTGTTGTTCCATTGCCGATGACTTTTCCCTATTGCTGGAAAATATTTCTCTCCTTTTTAGAGATCTGAAATATTTCTTATCCACTTTGCTGTTTTGTTTTTAAAAAAATTCTGGGAATAGTCTTTATCCTTTTTCATAGGACGCTTATTTTTCTTTTGCGTAGATTACTTTTTTACCCTTTTTCGTAGGATAGTTTTGTAGGATACTTTTTCACTCTTTTTCATAGAATACAAAATATCACTTTTCATAGAATAATTTTTTACCCTTTTTCGTAGGATATATGGAGGGACTGGACTGGACTGGAGGGACTCGTAAGTTTCTCAGAGCTATCCTTTTCGTAGGATCTTTTTATTCGGATACATAATTTATTTATCTATCCGACCGACTGCGCCAATTTTATTCCAATAGAAAGAACATTTTTCTTTGGTGTTTTAAGTTGAAGTTTTATTTTCTAAAAGCTTAAAAATCTAATTGAACAATATGTATTTATATCAATTTGAGCAACCGTTAGTCGCAGCTACTGCGATCGGCGATCACGCCACTTCTTCAAAAAGTTTATTTGCCAATCAGAACTGAGTTCTTTGTTTCGAAGAAGTCAATTATGATTACGCTGCAAAAAATGGTCCAAACTTATAAACAAAAACACTTACATTTATCAAAGGCTTAAATTACAAGTAAACAAAGTAATTATTAACAAATTCATTACTTCAAATAGCTTAAACTCATAAACAAGAAATATTCATAAACAATCACAAAACAATTTATATTACTACGGGATACTTGTGCATAATGACGTCGTTGGGTAAAACTCATGCATTCATATCTACATACTTATGTATGTATGTATGTAAATATGTATGTATATAAAATAAGACTGAGTTTTTACAACAAAAAACTGAATATTATTCTTTTAAGGTAGCATATTGTTGTTGTAGTAGTTGTTCAATTCAACACAGAATACAAACCAGTGTTGCCAGAACTTCTAAGGCTAAAATCTGCAAAATTTAACAATATTTCACGAAAAAATTCTTTAAAATCTGCATTTTATTTTTAAAATCTTCAAAGCTATTTGTAAAACAACTTTTTTATATATTATTAAAAAATTTACATAAATATGGATGTACATGTGTAATATAAATAGTTTTCCACTAACCCATATTCATAAAATTTAAAGTCGGCTTAAAATATATTTCATTTAAATTTTTTAGAAATTTTTTTTTAAATAACTTTCAATCACATTTTTTTATGAATAGAAGCCTTTAATGTTCGAAGAATGTGCATTTCGTTTATGCTTAAGAAACTCATCAGCAGGCTTCAAGCAAAAAATTTTTGAAATAAGGCAAAAAACTTCATATGTTTATAGAACGACTATCAATATGTTACTAAGAATTACGTACACAAACATAAAAGGAGATATTCACAAAAACTATTTTGGGTTACAAAACGTTTAACAAACAAATTTCCATAACTATTTTTTATAAATACGGCAGAAAAAGCTTCTAGCAAAAATCTTTACAAGATAACATCTTCGATTTTGTCACATTGGTTGAAGTGTACTGATAAGTATGACGGTTTTTTCACACACAAAGTTTACTTTGCAAAGTCTTGAGTTTGTTAGGAAAAAAGAATATAGAATAAGATCTCTTTTCTCTTCTCTCTTACAAACTTTATACTTTGCAAAGTAAACTTTTGTGTGGAAAAACCGTCTTTATTTAGGAGAAACGAAATGCATAAAACCAACAAACAAATAAAAATTCTTCATACTTACACAGATGGACAAAAGTCACCGTCATTTGGTATCTAAAAACCATATAACGGCTCCCATGCCCAGAAAATAATGGAAGCATATAAAGTAGTATATTTCACAAAAACTACGATTTATTTAATTTATATTTCAGGCTAAACTTCGGTTTTTAATTAGGTTTATTTTTATAAACATGTTGCATAATATGTTTTGTGTACATTTTTGTAGGACAAAAGTCACCGTCACTTCAGCTGAGCTTGCCTGTTAACATAATTTTAAAAAAATTTATCAGTGAGTTCGTTTAGTATGGCAGCTTTAAGACTGATCTGTATACATTTTATAACGGAACTTAATAAAAAAAAATTTACTGACGCCGCGTTATTGTTAAAAATTACTCATAAACGGAAAGAAACCACAATTGAAGAAAGAAAAATTATTTTAAATGCGTACAACCAGAACAAGACCATTCTAGAGATATGCTCCTTAGTTAATCGTCCACGCACCACTATTACTGGAATAATAAACAGATTTAAAGATGAACCAGAATGCAAATATCTGCCAAGAAGTAGACGACCGCCGGCACAATCTGTACGCGAAAAGCGTGGAATAATAAAAATAGTTCAAAAGGAGCCCAAAACCCCGTCTACAGAAATTGCTGCAGCGATAAAAGAAAGCACTGGTACAGTTGTTCACCCACGTACTGTGCGCAGAGCGCTGAATTCCGTTGGTTATAGTGCCAGAGTATGCAGAAAAAAACCACAGATCAGCAAGGTCAACCAAACGAAGCGTCTCTCCTTCGCAAAGGAGCATTTAAGCAAGGATATAGATTTCTGGGAAAAAGCTATCTTCTCTGATGAGAACAAATTTTGTATATATAAATCGGACGGACGTGTTTTAACGTGGAGAAACCCGTGCGAAGCATTAGCAGAGAAGCATATACAAAAAACTGTGAAACACGGTGATGCTGGAGGCATGGTATGGGGATGCATGTCAGCCGCTGGTGTTGGAGAGCTCGTCTTTACAGATGAAATAATGGACAAAGGACTTTATTTAAATATCCTTAAAGAAATTCTACAGAAAAGTGCTCAAAAACTTGGCATTGAATCAGACTACTACATTCAACATGAAAATGATCCCAAGCACATCGCAGAAATAGTTCGCTTGTGGGTCTTGTACAACACTCCCCATACCCTGACAACTCCACCACAGTCACCCGAACTGAATCCAATAGAACATTTATGGGACCATTTGGATCGGCGGATTCGGGAGCATCACATTACCTCCAAAAATATGCTTAAGCAAACACTGCTGGAGGAATGGCATAAAATAAGCTCAGATGTTAAAAAAAAAGTTACTCATTCGATGCAGAAACGTTTGCAAGCTGTCATCAAAACCAATGGCAAACACACTTCATACTAAAATAATTTTTGTCCTTTAATTGGTTAAGTACTTTATTATATGACGGTGACTTTTGTCCACCAAAAATGCACATGAATAAATAATAGTTTTTGTTAAATAAACATCTTCTTATGTTTCCATTATTATCTGGGCATGGGAGGCGTTATAATTTTTTTAGATACCAAGCGACTGTGACTTTTGTCCATCTGTGTATGTGCAAACAATATAAAATGAATGAGAAAACAAATTGGATATATAAAAAATTATACAAAAAGTGATTTAATTTGTTGCTTAAATATCAAAAGGACTTGGAAGTTTTGTTTTATTCAAGTTCACTTGACTCAAAATTGCTTCGACATTTTGCAAATGAATGTGGTAAAGACATTTCATTTTAATTTAACTTAGGGCTGCAAAATCATAATCAGAATAAGCTCGCTTTATATCAGATATTCAATTCCAGAAGCTTACCAAAGTTACTTCTTCTTTTTCTTTAATGATGTCTTCTAAATTCAAAAATATTAACTCTCTAAACTGTGAGCCGTTCACACTTAAAAGAAACAAAAAGTAGTAACAGTAATAGCAAAAATTTAAGAAAATTCACTATAATTGGAGTTGAAAAATCTGCTTTTTTAGGCTAAAAATCTTCAAATCTGGATTTCGTCTTTTTGTAGGGTAAAAATCTGCAAAATCCAGATAAATCTGCATTTTTGGCAACAGTGATACAAACTCTTATTTATGCATAAGTATTTGTATTTGTATTTATTTGTATTTATTTATTTAATAAGCCTAGCACAACAAGATTGACATCTTATAAATTAAAGTGCTAGTGAGAAAGTACATAATTAAGAGTTCATATTTCGAATACAAACCCAAAAATCAATAGTTAAATGAAATAAGCATATGTTCTATTGATACAAACAAAAATAATAAAAATTATAAAATTACAAAAAAAACGAGATGAAAGTATACTAAGGAAAAGAAGAAAGTAGAAAGCAGGGTATTACATAAGAAATTATTTATACGGTTAACAAATAAACTTGAGGAGGAAATTACAAAATAACAAACTTCACAAAATAAAAAACTTCACATTAACGTTAACCGAAATATTTTAGGAGCTCATTTCTAAACCTATTTGCGTTGTTAATGGTTTGAATCTGATTGTATGTATGTAAATATGTACGAATGCTTACAGTATACCTAAATATTTTTTTTTTCATAACACTACACACAGCGTTATCGTTGGTGCTACTAAAGTAGCAATTGGCCACTTTTTCCACTGCTTGGATACTATTGTGCTACTTTAACAAAATGCACCCAAATTTGATACTTTTTCTAATTTTAGCCTCTTTTTGATACTTTTTACTGAATGAAGATGTACTTTATCCTACTATCGGTTTTATTAATATATGTTATGCTGTTTTAATATATTGGCTTGTAAGCAAGCTTATAAGACATTGTTTTTCTTGTGATGCGTGTTTAGTTTATGCATATCTTTCGAATAATTGATATGCCCAGGCTTGATTATATTCGTATATCTCTGTCTGTATGAGTATGTAAATACCCTGCAGGAGTATTCTCCTGCAATTGTCTAAAAGCTACTAGTATAATTACTAGAACAGCAAGAACTAGTGCGAAAAGGGTTAAAGTCGTTGTATAAAATTACTAGTTCTGATGAGTACTAGTAAATGAAGTAGTTCCAAGGCACCACATTGCAAAGTATATTTTAAATGTCTAACAGAGCCCTTGCACTGTACGAAAATTAGTATTATACAATTATTAAAGTTTTAGGTTCACCTAAAAATAATTATAATCACATAATTATATTTAACCTTTTGTATTTTTGAATTTTTATAAATAATTGCGAATTTTTGAACAGCAGTTGTCACTGGGTAACAAAGGAATAAAATCACCATTTTTATAGAATTTTTCTTTGCTACAAGATCTGGTAATAAACTAGTCCTAAACTAGTACCAATGGCACTAGAAATTTTCTAAGCACAATCAATGCTAATTTGAGCATTGAGATATTATAGGAAGTTTGCAGTTGGGAACTAGCGGTGGTAGTTTCTGTACTAATAAAATACCAGTTGGACGCTAGTTCGATCTCCTGCAGGGTATAGTTACATACATATTTGCATATGTGTGTAGGTATATATTAGTGATGCACGAATGTATTCGTATTCGCCAAATTCAGGCGGAAGCGAATACGAATGCAGTAGTATTCGCCAAATTCAGTCGAATACGAATATTTTTCCAAAGAAATTAAATAAATAAATGCATAAATCCTAAACTAAATTTAAATAAAGGATTAAAAAATTTAGTTTGTACAAATACATTAATTTTTTTATATAAATTTGCGCTTGTATCATTTTCAAATATTATTCAATAACGATCATTAAAATTTTGGGTACTTTTTATTTACTTTAAAGTACGTCAGCAAGAGTGTAAGTCCTTTTTCATAGCAATTTTTTAATATTTCATATTGCATATAAGATTCGTATTCGTATTCGCGAAAATCGTTTGAAATATTCGTATTCGTATTCGCGAATATTAAAACTTGACATTAGCTACATCACTAGTATATATATACAATGTACATATGTAAGTATATTAAACAAATTTCGTTGAACTATAGTAAATTTTAATTAGGAATAATTTCTTTATCGGGAAAATAAAAAATTAATAGTGATACTCACAAATGTATTTAACAAAGGTAAATCAATAATTGTATACACTATCCTTTCTCATATTCCATTTCATTAAAAATACAATTTAAATAGCTGTGTGCTTCATCAGCTTCACACAGAAAAATGTGCATTTCCCCCAGCTAAAAAGTCTAGTTTAATTTTTCTTATCTCCTTTAGAAAATCACATTAATTAGTAAAAATATTTCATTTCATAATAATTGAAAATACTGAGCCTAAGTCCGATTAAGAAATTATTCCTGATTAAAAAAACTCACTATTAAACTTTTATATATGTACTTTAAAAAATTGAGAAGCGCTAAAAGACTGATTGTATTTAAGTATTTATTTAGTCCCAGTATTTATTAAATTGTTTCCGTTTTTTGTAATATAATAAGTGGACTTGATATTTTTGTAAGAGAGTTCTCAAATTGCTTGAAAAAAATTTCTATCCAAACTTATATACATTTGCTTTATATACATATCTTTAGTTTGTTCCCGCTGAGCGGTTCCTTTTCTAAATTGCCATAATTAGAAAATAAATTATCTAACGGACTGAAATTTGTAACTTGTCATACCGTGTTTGTTATCTTCTTTAATTTTGTAGTAAAGTGATTTGGAAGACTGGATTCCAAATGATGAAAATATTCAAAAGTACATATGTATATACGGTTTCAAAAAATAGGAATTCAATAACTATTAAAAATTTTCAAATCAACCGTTTTCCGTTAATTCAAAAATGCAATGTGCAAAAAATTTACAGAATTGTCTTGTGCATGTTTCTTGAGAATTCAATATTCAGATATTTATTAAAAAATTGAAATAAAATAAATAAATAAAATACATTTTCTCTAAGGTAAATAACTGAGTTAGTTTTTTTGTAAATAAGTGCCAATGCTAAGAAAGCATTAAAAATACATAAATATATATCCTAAGAATATTCAAGTAATTTATTATTATAAGCACAGATTATGTGAATTATTTTTATATTTTGCGGCTTTATTTTATCATAAAAATTGTATTTTTTAGTCCTTAGATATGCAAAACCTAAAAATAAGCAGATTTGTTTTAATTTTTCTTGTTTTTAAAGTTGCCCCTTTTTTCTTAAAATCCACGTTTTTTTAAAAAACTCCCTTTTTGTGCCACTTTTTGAAATTTTACAACGGTAACGCTGACTATACATTTCATGCAAACACATTCGTTTGCATGCCCACGAACAGCGTGACCGTTTATGCTACTAAAGTATCAATTTGCCACTTTTTTACTTTCTTGACACTTTTAGTGCCACTTTTTTAAAATGAGCTAAATCTGCTACTTTTTATTATACTTTGACCCTTTTTTAGAAATTCCATCACTTTACTTATTTTTTCGCAGCAATCTGGTTTTATAAGCATAATTTCTTATGACAGATTATTTTTTTTATCTCAACTTATACGAAAGCTGAACTGTTTGCATCAAAGTTTGAGTTGATTACAAGAAATAATCAACTGTCTCTGTTTTTCAAACCCAATAAAATTGTTAATGAATATTCCTCTGACTGAATTAGATATGTGAATAAAAATCAGCTTTGAGATGCACGGATTGTAAGATTATATGAATACATTAGACCGACTCACTGAAAAAAAGTTTTTGTAACCCCTCTCAAATCAAAGATCGGACTTTTTTGGGGTTCTAACGATGGCTGTTCATAAGCTGCACCGTCTCTAAAAACTTTTTTAAATTTTTTTGCATATTTTCGTAAAGTATATCATTTGAAACATTTTTTCAAGCTGCTTCCAATGGTGTAATGAACTTTACCATCAGCAATGCGTTATTTCAAACATACAACAATTGTTTAAGCATTTCCATACCAGGTGCTACTTGTATTAACAAACATTCTATTATATTTTAAGGATTATTAGATTTGAGTCGTTTTTAATTTACATACATATGTTGCTAGTTGTTGAGCGAACTTTTGCGAAAACTATTAACAGAAATAAGTTAACAATGACTAAAATCAAATAATACTTACAAAATAATATAATTTAATAGAAATAATCAGTACTTTCGTAAAAAAAGTTCGCGTATATCTGCCAGTTTATAGAAGGAACAATTGTACCGAAACCAAATCAAAACGAAGTTTTTCACATTCGTCAGCTATAAGCCACGTAGAGCAAAAAATTATCAGCTGAAGTAGCACTACCACCTGGTTATATACACCTTGGTATGTGTTTCTGGTTATAGGAGCAAAGCACTTTATGTCAAAGTATAATAAATGGCAGCTTTATAATGTTAATAATGATAAATTTTTAAACTTTATTGCTAACAAATGAAACCAGTGTAAATGTGGTTATATTTTCGTTAAATCGGCATTTGCACCAAATAAATTTGAGTGTTGTTGTTTTATATTTGTCACCCCATGTCAAATAAATATATTTCGTTATTTCTTATTCAAGAATTATTTAGTTTTTTTATCAATAAATTTATAATGGTTTCGTTGTTTCTAAAATATCACTTGCAAATAAAATTTAGTCCAAAATGAATAAAATTAACTCGAAATCGTGTTTATACTTTAAATTTTTGTTCCTAAAATAATTGACCCTTTTATGATAAAAATCCCCTTTTTTGTGCCACTTTTATTTCTTAAATCCCCTTTTTGTGCCACTTTTTGAAATTTCTCAACGGTCACACTGCCCACGAATAAGAATGTGCCAAGCAAAATTATCATTAAAAAAAACAATGAAGACGTGACAAAAAGGGGTTTAATACCAAACAAAGCATATTAGTGAAAATGTTTAACTACAGTAAATGTGAACCAAATATAAGGATGCCTCTGTGGCCGCGTAGCTAGTGTAGTTAATTAGAAATTTGGATATTAGTGGTTCTATGCACAATAATTTTTCATGAAATTTTCAAAATGTATGATAAAGCTATATATATAGAATTTCGGGAGAACCGATTATTTATTTTTGCTGATTTACATACCCAATTGTGATCAGACAAGTGCGGTCGTTTCAGTCCAACTCCGAGCTCTCTCACTTGTTTGGGAGCTTCAAAAAAAGCATTTCAGGCAACCCATAGAAAATTTGTACAGATAGACGGACATGTTTTTTTCATCTCCTGTTCATAAGGATCCAGAATAACTAACTTTATGTGTTCGCAAATGAATATTGTAGAAGTTACAAAAATCAGGACATAATAAAAAAATAATAAAAAGGCAATACATAAAAAGTCATCCAATGTAGTAAAGCAAGAAAATAAAATAAATTCAGTGAAGTGCGACTTTGACCCGCGCACGAAGGGTTCCGTACAGGCACGAGATATGTAATTCAATACGAACAATATAAACTAGAGTTTTAGCATTTTTTTCGTTTTTGGGGTTTTTTCGGTTTTAAGCGTTTTTTTTAGTTTGGGTGTTTTTTGAATTTATTGGCGCTTTCTGAGTTTTGGCACTTTTTTTCACGTTTTGGCGATTTTGTTTTTGGTTTTTGAAGTTTTTTTTTTAATTTTGTAAATTTTTAATATTTTGGCGTTTTTTTGGCGATTTTTTTATTTTGGCGATTTTTTTTAATTTTGGCGTTTTTTTCATATAGGTGTTTTTTTGGTTTTGGCGATTTTTTTTAGTTTTGGCACTTTTTTTTCGTTTTGGAGATTTTTTCGGTTTTTGGCGTTTATTTTAAATTTTGGCGATTTTTTTTAATTTTAGCAATTTTTTTTCATTTTGGCGATTTTTTTTCACATAAACAATTATTTTGGTTTTGGCGCATTTTTCGCGTTTTGGCGATTTTTTTCGGTTTTTGGCGTTTTTTCATATTGGCGATTTTTTTCATTTAAACGATTTTTTCGAATTTGGCGATTTATTTTATTGCTAGAATTTTTTTTTTAATTTTATCGATTTTTTTTCAGGTTTTGGCGATTTTTTTCGGTTTGGCGATTTTATAATTTTCGGATTTTTTACTTTTACCGTTTTTGAAAATTTCAAGAGTTTACCTCTTACGGTCTCCAAGATATAGCAATTTGTCGAAATTACATAGTCAAAATTGCATTAACTGATGGACCACCCTTTAATTTATATTTTTTAATATTTTAATGGTTATTGTGGTAGTCTATATAAAAATACACTACTTTTACAAATTTCAAGTGTCAATATACATATGTACATACAATTGTATGTATATTACATGAGATTT
Source organism: Tachina fera (assembly GCA_905220375.1). Classification (NCBI taxonomy): domain Eukaryota; kingdom Metazoa; phylum Arthropoda; class Insecta; order Diptera; family Tachinidae; genus Tachina; species Tachina fera. The sequence goes on along the minus strand of LR999965.1, from coordinate 84,433,949 downwards.
TAACATTTTTCGTCGCTCGTTTTGGAGCATCCTTTAATTTCTAATTCTCATGTATTTGTTGTTGTAGTGGCCAAGGTTCTACATACTTTGTTCAAATTTCAGGTCCATAGCTCTTACGGTTCCTGAGAAAATACCGTGTGACGGACAGACGGAAAGCGTAGCGAAAACAATAGGGTTCGTTTTTTCACCTTTGGTGTACGGAAGCCTAAAAATGTTGATTTTGAGTTCTTGTTTCAACTTTTTTATTTGTTGAGCTTCTCATTTGTTTAAATGATAGTTCATAGCATAATAACTCTAACTGTTTTAAAAAACTTTGGGTAAAGGTTTCCTGATGATCTGGATTAGAAACAGTGAAATGCGCATAGCATCCAGCTAAACCCCTAAATAATAAGTTTCAATGTATTTTAATTAAGAAAAATATTTATAATAATAAGTAAAATAGTAATTTGGGATTGTTGGTGCTTTAATAAATGTTAAATTTAAATTGTAGTAATTCCCAATTTTGTATACAATACATTATACTTTATCTAATTATCTGGTGCCGTGAAAGGTTATTTATTTTAAACAGTAGCATAACCAGCTAGCACCTTCCGATGCCGCTGAAAGTGACGGGCGGAAACTTTTTCTAAATCCATTAACCCATTTTAGCCGCCTGGGTATTTAAATACACAAAAAAGTTAAAGATGTAAAAAAAAATCCTGCGTTGGCCTGATAAGAGATAATGACTGCAAGTTGCTTTTTTATTTAATACTAGAGACTGATTAATGTGGGGAAAATTAAAAAAAAAAAATTTTTAATTTTTACCTTTAGTTTAAGAATTGGAAAAATTGCGTTTTTTTGTTTCTCAAAAAATGAACAGAAAAAGGTTTGTCAAATAAAGGATAATTCGAAAAATGAAAAACGCCTGCACATTGTAAATAGCTTTAGGTGCTGCATTTGTAATGTTAAAAAAATAAAAGCGATTGGTCGATACACTTGGCCGTCACACGCTAAAAAGTGAAAATGGGTATTAAAATATCCAACCGTCCATAATGACTTCTAAAATTAACCATTTTCTCTATATTGAAATAATTTTTTTTGCGGAAATAGAAGGCGAGTTTATATTTTTTAAATTTATTTAAAGAAAATTGGAGGTTATTTAGACTTTGCAATTTTAGATTTATTTGGTTTGACACTTCTATGGTAATCCAGGAAGCATGGTGCTGGATGAAAATTCGCCTGGCACTTCAAACATCCGTACTCTGTTTTGCCACCGCACTGCCGGCAGCGACGACGTGCTGGAGGTCACTGGCAACATTCCGTCTACTGAAGAAACGTTCTATTTCATATGTCCCAGCAATCTCGTGAGGCAAATTTTGGTCGTCGTTCAACACTTGTAAATTGTCATCCAACTCCTCCGTATCACTTATCTTGTCGACGTCATCGGGTGGTAATATAATAACATCAGTTGTATTTGATTCTCGTTCAAAATCTTCTTCCCCGTCGGACCAGCTATCGAGTATTTCTTCTAATTCGGCAGTAGTACGAATTTTCTGACGACGATTCATTTTTATATCAGTTATTTATAATTTTTTTTTTCGTATAAATTTATGTTTTTATGCACTTGTTTTATTGTAAAAAAAATCACTTGATTTCACCCGTTCAATTTGCTTTACTAAAGTAAACTACATGTAAAAAGTTCAACAAGTCTGAAAAAGAGAAGCAAACTGGGAATCCCCTTTTTAAAAACAAACTAATAAGCTATAGAGTTCAAAGTTAGATTTACTTTTTACGGCGTAATTTTAAATATTTGTAACGTTTTCGAAGTAACCCTGTACATTTTAAATGGCACAGTGGGGTGTACCGGAACTTTGAGTGGTCAAATAAATTAATAATTTTGTAAACAAATAAATAACTTTTTAACAAACACAAAATTGTTCAAAAATATTTAAAAAAGTATATCTTTAAAGACGGTTGGGTATTTAAATACCCATGTCCTATCTCAGGAATGGGGGGAGGTAAATTTTTTTTTACGCCTCCAGGTAAAATTCTGAAAGTTTCGTCAAAATTGTACGAGCGGTCTATGAGCCGTCTTTAATGGGTTAATAAATGTGTTTTGTTATTTGTTAAGTGCTACCACCCAACAAAAAATTAGACATTACCATTTGAACTACTTTCCATATAATGCCTTACTTTTTTGATTGCCCAATTAAAGTACTTGCTTAAAAATCACATTACGTAAAATTTTAAAAATAGGAAGCAGAAGTTAAACATATTCTTTGGATTATAAAAGATGACATGAAAATATTGCCAAAATATGTACCCAGCTAAAAAAATTATATATGGTCCATATATTTTTAATATATTAATGTATATAACTATATATGAATATGTATGAATTCATGTATGGATATATATGGAATTATACAGGGCAAAACTATTATATATGAACTAATATATGGACTAATATATGAAATGTATTATAACACATGAGCTCATATATGAAAATTTAATTATGAAGCTCTTCATATGTGGATCCATATATAAATATAAGATTTTATATATGGAGCCATATAAGAATGCATACATGATATCTCACATAAGGTCGTTTTTGCAATCAAAAAAGCTTGGAATTTATCACTGCTGAATTGAAAATCCATTGGAAAATACATACGGTATGCAAAGTTTATATGCGTACCCTCAACGTTTAAAAAAGAAACACGTTTTGTTACAAAAAAAAACCATTCTTGTATGATTTTATACATTGTGGCCTCATTTAATATATCAGATAATCAAAAGGATAATCCAGTCATTAATTTTATAGAAAATAACAAAATTTTCTAGATAAGAAACAAAGTTCATATTACTGTGTTGAAAACTATTGTTAGACGGATTATTTTTTCTTTTATAATTAATTGCATTAGTTTTTAATCTTATTTCTTAAGCTAAATGTTATGTACGAATATGATTTATGTGTTTTTTTAAATAATTGATTCACCTCTTGATGAATGAAATGACTTTTAGTTCGTTTTGAATTATTTGTCCAAACAAATGTTTCATTAAATACAACCTCTCTCTCAAGTCTAAAAAAAATTAATTTTAGTAATTTAATTTATTGCACAGCAGTGCGCTTTTGTGAATCAAGAGTGTATGAATATATATAATCATATATGCCCATATACCCTCATTTTTCGGATCCGAGCCATATATGGGATATCATATATGCACCATACATATTTTTTTAGCTGGGTAGTTATTTTAAATTAATTATATATATTTCTAAATTGCCTAGTTATTTATTTTAAACTGAAAAATAAGTACTTACATTTGGAAAATTGTTATTTCAATATAAGTAGTTTCAAACAATTTTTTTCATTATCGGTTTCAATCAAAAAATTTAAATTTTTTTAAATATAGCATTTATGAGTAACAATACAGGCACGGATACTAATAATATATAACCCATTTCAATTTAGCTTATTAAAGAAATTTTACAAAACGATGTAAATTTTATTTATATTTTTCTTTAAAGTTATTATTTATTTAAGCAAACTGACTTTTTATATTCATATTATCGACTAAAAAAAGTAGTTCCATCAAGAAAAAAATAACTAATTTACACAACAAAAAAAAATAATTATTTCCTACAATAAACAACACAACTACTTCTCAAATACCGATTATTTTAGTCTCCCGTCTTGTCAAAATCATTAATCCAGTAAGCAACAGCTTTCACCAAAAATGCTTAATTCCTTTTATGAAATTTTTGCTGGGCTGTTATTAGTACTACGTACACTTAAAGGATAAAACATATCGTATAATTACGATAAATATTTTTGATTACGAAAAGTGTACTTAGACTTATTGTATAACGTTTTAAATTTATTTTTGTTTTTCTATTTAGGTTGAATTTCAGAATTCACAAAACTTTTAAATAGCTGATGTGTGAATAAAGGGGAAAAGGTTAAGCGCATTCTATATATTTTTTTTGGAATTTTTTAGAGTACAAAACAATAGTTTTCTAAAATTTTAACTTTTTTCAGAAAATTTGCACGTATGTCCACATTTATGAAAAGGATCTCTAAAATTGTAGTTAAAGATGTTGAAAACTATTTACATACCCAGATAAAAAAATTATATATGGTCCATATATTTTTAATATATGAATATATATAACTATATATGAATATGTATGAATTCATGTATGGAACTATATGGGATTATAAATGGTAAAACTATTATATATGAACTAATATGGACTAATATATGAAATGTATTACTACATGAACTCATATATGAAAATTTAATTATGAAGCTCTTCATATGTGGATCCATATATAAATATGGGATTTTATATATGGACCCATATAAGAATGTATGCATACATGATATCTCACATAAGATCGTTTTTGCGATCAAAAAAAGCTTGGAATTTTATCACTGCTGAATTGGAAATACATTAGAAAATACATACGGTATGCAAAGTTTATATGAGTACCCTCAACGTTTAAAAAAGAAAAACTTTTTGTTACAAAAAAAACCATTCTTGTATGATTTTATACATTGTGGCCCTATTTAATATATCAAATAATCAAAAGGATAATCCAGTCATTAATTTTATAGAAAATAACACAATTTTCTAGATAAGAAACAAAGTTCATATTACTGTATTGAAAACTATTGTTAGACGGATTATTTTTTCTTTTATAATTAATTGCATTAGCACAAAAAATATTTTTAAAATTAGCAATTTTCGGACGCTGCTGAATGCATGTAGCAAATAAATCCATAAATCCACTTCTTTTAAAATTATTTATAATCTACTTGTTTGTTAAAATATTATTTAATCTCTATGTCATTGAAATTACTATTTTTGAAAAATCATACTTTTATATTCTGTCTTAGTTCTTTTTAATTTAAGTAAAGATTATCATATATCATTATAACAATTCGTGTCCAAAAAAACAAAATAACTGACTTTTAACACATTCTGAATATATTTGCTCTTATGCAAAAACGATTGTTAAAGTTAAAGCATGCGTTAAAACCATACAAAATTCGTTTGTTAAACCAAATTTAAATTAACCAATCGTTTTTGCATAAGGGGGATTGTCTTTAGCGCTATGTGGTCTAAAAGCAGTGAAGCAAATTTAGCCATTTTCTGGCTAAGTTTAGCCATTTTTCATTGTATTTAGCCGGAAGAAAAGTGATTTTAGCTATTACCTATTTTTTAGCCATTTTTATTTTAATCTAGCTATTTTTAAAAAATATGAAATTTTTTTGTTACTTTTCATAAAAAATTTAAACTCGCAACAAAGGAACATTTATTAACTACCAAAAAAACACAACAGAGTATTATGTTATTGTTTTCGCATAGATATCAATAAATCACGGCTCAAACTTGTCATTTTTGTTTCAGCAGTCTAAAAGCGCTTATATGAAAGAGATAGCTAAATTGGTAACAATAAGATTTGCTACTCCGTTCTTATGTATAATCGTTGCAATGTTGTTGTAAGTTGTCGGATCTAATTGGTGGTTTATCAAACAAGGGTAATTTTTGTTTTATACGAGTGAAAATAAAAAATAAATTAAAGTTTAAATGAAAGTTTAAAAAATAGGAAATGGATAAAAACTATTTACAAAAATTTCACAAGGAATGGATTAGTGACCCAAAAACTTAAAGGCTGAATAGCAGAATGTAGAAATGAATAGAAGGCGTACTTTAAGTGTTGCAAGTTTGCACTATTTGCGCAGTTGCTGGATTACATGAAGAAAAATTATTTTATTTATTACTTCAATTTATTGCTTTTATTTACTTTAAAAAGTTCCCGCTTTGCTTTAAGAATATAGATGAAATACCTGTTTGTTTTTGCTAAAGATCTTGATTTTTGCATTCGATGGCGCTTAGCCTTTTTTTAGCTAGTTTTAAGCCATTTCTGTTTAAAAGTAAATGTGTTAAAAAAAAGTTCTTCACAAAATTTAAATAATGAAGCTACTTTTTCTTAACAAAATATGACTTTTTCAAGAAAATTTGAATTTGGAATTCCTAGTATTTTTCCGATTTCCGATAAAGTATTTTTATTTGAAAATTTGTCAAAAATTTAATGATGTCTTTTAATTTAAAATCCAACAATATACTAAAAGGTTATAGGTAAAATATTTAAAAAGTCACACATCCTTGCAAATTAGTTCCACTTCAACACCTTGCATTTTGCATGAAAACACCTTGCATTTTGCATGAAAACTAACTAAAAAAATCTAAATTTTAAATCTAAAAAATCTAACTTTAAAAACGGTTATAACTCAGGAACGGTAAGAGTAAAATCAAAAATTGTTTCTTTTAAATTATTTAAAACTAATAAATCTCTTAACCTACATCATTAGTTTTTTTTTAATTTTTATGAAAATTTTAAAAACTTATAAAGCGTTATTCACAAAATTTATGAAAAAATTACGAAAAATTGTAATTTAGAATACCTAAAAGAGGAAATTCATTCCAATCACTGTAAGGTTTTGCACACAAAAATAAAGCTTGGACATTTTTCTTTTAATTTGTTTACTAAAAAGTTAAGAAAATTATGTTTATGATTAAAATTATGAAGAAAATACAAAAAATGGCCGACAAACTCGATTTTTTGCAAAAATTCGACTTGTGCGGCCTCTAAACCTCTTCCGAAAAAATCTCAAAATTACTTGACCTTATACGTTATTAAAAACATGTCAGTTTAAAAGCACTATTAACAAAGTTATCACTACAGAATCAGTAGCTCAAAAACCAAGGTACAAGTCGGACTGGACAGATATATAACAGTGGTAAAGCATGGGCGAAGCCCGAATTCTTCAAAAATGTCATCTGCTCTAAAGATGTCTAGGGATAATAGCGCATCATCTACCAATCGTCTTTTCGTACTCGTACTTTTTCATTATTGCAATACACCGACGACAAGCCCGCTGCATCATCGCAAGTCTGTTAAGCCACCACCTATATATTTGAGAGAGAAAAATTCTAAAGCCCTTATTAAAAAATTAGTCTCGGCCATTGGTGAAATGCATTTCATGTTATTCCAATAAATCGTGGTAACATTGACAAAACTAAAATTCAAATATACCAGGGAGGGGGGTCTACTCTGTAATTCGAAACGAAAGGAAATATTTTCGAGTTTGCGTCCCATTAACATACAAATTCGAAAGCATTTTCTTTCGTTTCGAATTACAGAGAATCCCCAAATCGTATTGAAGGGCTTTGACTCATGTTAATACCAAAGAAATAAAAGATGCACTCATCATACAAGGACTTTTTTTTTTTTTTATGCATGTTTTTTATTTATTGTATCTTCATATATGAACTAACAATAAGTATTCAAATCTTAAATCTAACATATAATTAATAGGCCCGACCAATGCCAGACATAACTAAGTGATAGTTGTAAATAATACATAAGTAGTGATAAGAAAAAAAAAATTTTTTTCAAGCAACTTCATTCGGAGTGTTTAGTATTAGAGCCCTTGTATCTCTCTTTTTTAAGCGGATGTGTCCAGTAAAGTTCAAAATATTACGAGCAAGCGGATTAGGATGTGACTCGAGTTTTGTTAGATATTTGCCTGCGTATTTTGCAATTTCTTCAGTCATTAGTGGCATATTTAAATCACGATGTATATTTGAATTCTTAATGTACCATGGAGCAGATGTTATTAACCTTAAAATTTTGTTTTGTCTTCGTTGAATTCTCTCTACATTAGAAGCAGAAGCAGTGCCCCATAACTGGATACCGTAACACCATATAGCCTTTAAAAGCGACTTGTATATTAAAAGTTTGCAGTCTAGGCTGAGTGTTGAATTTCTGCCAATCATCCAATGTACCTGAGTTAATTTTAGTTTCATTTGAGTTAACTTATAGTCAATGTGATGTTTCCATGTAAGCCGTCGATCGAGGTGTATACCAAGATATTTCACATGTGAATGTTGAGGAACAACTTGATTATTAATCCGAATGGGGGAACAAGTATCTCTTCGTAAGGTAAATGTTATATGGACACACTTTTGTTCATTTACCTTAATTCTCCATAAGTTTAACCATAGTTCCATCTGGCTAATGTGTTCCTGGAGTTTTCGGGATGCCTCATCAGGGTTTTCGTGCATACTAAGGCAGGCGGTATCGTCGGCAAATGTAGAAGTGTGGATAGTACTGCTCACAGGCATATCACAAGTATAAATCAAATATAAAAATGGCCCCAGTATACTCCCCTGTGGCACACCGGATGAGATAGTTTCAGGCATACTCATAAAGTGTCCTTCCACAACTGTAAATTTTCGTGCAACAATGTAACTTTCCAAAAGATTTAGAATGTTTGTTGGTAAGTATGTCTTCAATTTCAAAATCAGGCCTTCATGCCACACTTTATCAAATGCCTGAGAAACATCAATAAACACGGCAGAACAATACTTCTTTTCCTCAAATGTTTTTCTGATAAATTGAACCAATCTATGCGTTTGCTCAATGGTGCTATGCTGGCTTCTAAAACCAAATTGATGGTCCGGGATGCACCCATTATCAGTTAAAATTGAAGACAATTTTGTCTTGAGTAGCTTTTCAAAAAGCTTTGACATTGTTGACAGTAAACTTATTGGCCTATATGACTCAGCCTTGGAAAGATCTTTACCTGGCTTTGGAATCATTTTAACCTTGGCAAGCTTCCAGCAGTCTGGATAATACTCCAGTCGTAAAATGGCATTAAAAATGAATAACAGGATTCTAATTGCAGTACGAGGTAACTTAATCAGCATCTGGTTACTAATTCCATCCATACCGGGAGCTTTTTTCGGGTTGAGTTCAACAATTAGATTTTGTACATCACACATCGTAAATTTTAAGAGTCGAGGGGGTAGAGCAACTACACTCGGCAAATCAGCAACACCGGTACATGTATTTGGTGTAAATACGAATTTTAAATGTTCAGCAAATATGTTACCTTTTTCAGTATCGCTTCTTGCCCAACCTCGGGTTGGGCGCCACAAAGAGTAATTATATGCTGGTGTGACATCAAGGCCTTCCAGATAGTTTTTAGAGATGCAGTTTTTTCATATGCACGCAGCTCTTGGAGTCTTTTAGTGCACTCTTTTAATCTAATTTTATTTTGGGGCGATCTGTGCTGTTGCCATTCCCTTCTAGCTCTTCTTTTTTCACGTACGAGATGTTCAACGTCTGTAGAATAAATTTTATTGAACCCAGTATGCGGATGGGAGGTAGTGGCATGTTCAGAAGCTTGTTTAATATTCTCGTTAAGATTTGCAATGTTCGATTCAATATCATTGGGTGTTCGTAGCGTAATATTTTCCGTGCAATGACTACTAAGATATTTTTTGAATCCCAGCCAATTAACACGATTTATCATCTTGACATATGGGTGAGGTAAAGCGCTTCTCAGAGGGCTACAGATTGTAACGATCGTGGGAGAGTGATCAGGCGAGAGATCTAGGGAAGCTTCAACGTGAATTAATTCCCCAGAAATACCTTTTATGACGCCGAAATCTATAACATCCGGAATTTTTCGTACGTTAGTAGGCCAGTAAGTAGGTTCCCCACTCGAAATAACATCCAAGCCCATTTTTGAAATTGTGTTGAACAACGCCCTACCTCTAGGCGTAATAAGACGCGAACCCCAGAACGTATGCTTAGCATTGTAGTCGCCAGCTGCTACGAAACAAGGTCCAAGAGATTTGTAGAATTTCTCGTATTGGTCCACAATGATGGAAAATCTGGGAGGGGAGTAAATTGAAGATATCACGAAATTTGTACAAAAATTTTCAATGCAGATATTTGTTGCTTGAAGATGTTCTTCACAAATGTTGTCAAGAATATAGTGCTTGAATCTTGACTTTATTAGAATTGCTGATCCACCGCATGCTGTCCCTCTAGGGTCCTTTGTATCATATAAAGTGTAGCCATTCATTTTAAAGAGGCTTCTAGAAGTCAAATGAGTCTCAGAGACCAACATTATATCAATATTTATTTCCGTAAGGAAGTGCTCAAGTTCATTTTTATGTTGGCGAATGCCGTTTGCGTTCCAGAAACATATTCTTAACGTGTTCATGGCTTGTTAATTAATGTTGTTTATAGTTAGCACCAGATTCTCAATAGTAGCTTCAAGGCGACTAAAGTTAAAGCTTGAATTTGCATTCGTTGAATTATTTGGCGGTGAAACATTTTGTGTGGGAATAGAACTAGCCTTAGCAGCATCGGCATGCGATACACGTGAAGTAACTGGTTGGCTCACTTGAGCAAAAGTGGCGGAGTACGCGTTTAATGGTTGAGCTGGAGCTAATTTAGGTTTTTGCACCATAGCCTGCTTGACGAAAGAGTACACAGGACATCCTCTGTAGTTAGCGGTGTGATTACCTCCACAATTACTGCATTTTTTCCCCCTTCATCTTTTGGTTTGGTATAACTTGCAGTACCGTGCAATTCACCGCAGATATTCCACCTCAAAATAATTTAACAAATGCAAACTCAAGCTTTAACTTAACTATAAACTATAAATAATTTTACAATGTCACTTTGTTTGCGGTTTTTTTTTTGTTATCGTTTTTTTCTGACTGTAAAAAATATTAGCAAAGCAAATAAAGCTTATTTATCATAGTCAATATGTATAGTATTACGAATATTATGTACTACAGATATTTTTTTATGATTTGTTTTTGTTTAGTATGTATGTACAGGCAAATCCCGGTATAACGAACGATATAATGTCAGGCCCATTCGTTAAACCGAAAAATTCGTTATATCGCAAAGTTTTTTTTAAGTGTTATTTTAGTTATTATTATTGTAGACAATAAAAAGAATGAAAGCAGTTTGTTTTCAAATATGCTACCAAACAAAAACAATAGTACCGTACATTTTCTTTGCATTTAAATTGCTGATGTAGATTTTGTTAAATATTATTTGGCCATTACTAATACATAGCACACGTTTATTAAACCATTCGCTATATAAGGTAGTTAGAAATGTTATAAACATTTTGCTAGCAACATTTTGTTTTTTATTTTCCGATTTTTCCTTTAACATTCGTTATATCCAGTATAAAATGAAGACATTATTCGCTATATAAAACTGTTAATGTAAAAAATTTGGACGTTCGTTATATTGGATTTTCGTTAAAGCGATATTCGTTATACAGAGATTTGCCTGCATATAAAAAAAAACTCCGCTAAGACGTCTGTTCACTATGAAGGTTCAACGAGAACTGACAACAAAAAGATGAATTTTTTTATAGGCGTCAACATTTTACATTATCAAAAAAATATATAATTTGGGACAACAGAAAAATGAAAGTTTTTCCCACAGGCAAATATTTTTTACCTTAGTACTTTTCCACGGTTGGGCACACGTCGAAAGTAATTAATTAAATTGTTCATATATTCGACAAAAATTATTCGAATAATTTTTTATTCTGAATTAAGTTTTTGTCCGTTTTTACAAAAATGAAAACAAGTTTTTCGAATATTCGAATAATTTTTATTCAAATGGCAACTCTAAAAATTACCGACTTTTCTATGCACCAACACTCTTAAACAACACGCACAATAATTTGTGTGGTGTTATCAACTCGACACCACTCAGTACACAACCACAAGCTCTTTTAGCAGAACTCCAGTAATTACTCGTATTCTGCAGCAATATATGTACATATCCCGGGACAACGTAAGTCGAACGACAAAATTGTGGCGTCTTTCACGAACGCTATTTCTTATGTAGTTGTCTTTGTACCCGTTCGTCAAGTTTCAATTTTGTCGTCTTTTACATTAGAGTTTATTCATATTTCTGAAACTACGTAGCAAAATTGAATAGTAACATTATACTACATACATGTATCGTACAACTCCTTCATTTTATATGTAACGGAATATCTTCAAAATTAAGGATAATTTGAAAAAGCAGGTACAACCAAAAAACTTTTTATACCATTATAATTTTTTAAATAGTTGCTATTAATTTTTCTATTTTTAACAATTTCATAATACATGTATACCCTTATTCTTATATTTGTTTTTCTCCACTTAAAATAAGTGAAGTTTTTTTGCACTCACAAAATATTCTCACGTTTTTAACTAAAAATCACAGTACATAAGAATGAGGTTAAAAGTTACTTTAGGGTGTGATGTTAACACAATATACATATGCATGTACACAAGTTTATAAGCTAAAAGTTTGCATGGATGTTACTCACGATCAAGTCCTCCTATGTACTTCATAGTTATCTCACAATGGCCCCACACAGCCGATACCACCGGATACAATTTTTTACCCTTTAAGCCCCGAAATGCAATTCCAAGGTACTGATGGTCTATTATAAAACTTAATGTTCCTTCGTCCATATCGAGAGCTACTAAAAACTTATCAGGAACCAAAAAAGCTTCGTCATTTTTAAGTATTGCAGGATAAGTAATACCCGCGCTGTTTTTTGAATTGTGGTATAACTTATTTCTGCCTAAGTCCCAACCCCAGCTTTGATCTGAGGAACCAACTAAACTCTGATAACCAACCGAATGCAGCGGTGCTTCAGACGTAGCAACTCCGACAACAGCATGAGTACCTCTTTGCCTTGCTGGCCAATAAATTTCCCATACATGTAAACCTTTGGTCATTCCAACTTTACCGCGTATACAATCAGTGCTTTGTGCAACTGGGTGTCTATGGAAAGTAAGTTTATCATCTTCTTTAACAAAAATGTTAAGAGATCTATCTTCGCAGTTCCACGAATGCTTAAGTTGAACTTCTTTATTTGCTGGCGGCATATCTAATAATATATCAATGCGTATTGGTTTTATAAAATCAGCCGCTAATTCTCTTGGTATGATTGGTTTAAAAGGCGTTTGTGTGTCATTTCTGTTAACAGATTTTACACTGCCACTTATTTTTTGACCCATGTTCATACCACGGCAACTGCTAGATCTTCTTTGGTCCTCAATTGCGACTTTATAAGACAACCGCAAGCTTTCAATCTCGAAAGAACAATCCTGGATGACAAATATGGTATAGAAACTTTGAGCTCCCTGAAAAACAAGAGATAGAAATATATGTATATTGAATATATTTCTAGCAATATTTAGGGAATTCACAATGAGTATATTAAAATTTTAATGTGGCAATATTGTGCCATCTTAATTCATTCATTGTGAGCAGCCAACGATATAAATACGCATTCTGTGTATAACAAAGTCAGGCAAACACACATCCATACTTATATTATTTATATATATTAGTATATAATATGAGAGAGAGAATATTTTTCATCAACTACAGCTCCGCTGAAAGTTTTAACATTTTTAGTTTAACATGACCATATTGCCATATTGAAAATGACATGCGTTTTATACTTTTAAATTTGCCACCTGGCAATTAATTTGATTTACATACAAAACAAAAACAACGAACTTGCCAGACCATATTAAAGTATTATAATTGAAACGTTGCAATATTAAGACATGTTTTAAAAAGCTATTGTGAACTCCCTAATTATGTTTTAATGCTTAACCAATAAATTGTTTGTGTAAAAATATTATTATTATTTTTAAATATATTATCAATGCCAAATCATTAACGGGCTATAAGTTTATCGTGGTAAACTAGTTTGGAAATATTTATTTATACATACCAAATCATAAGTAAGTCCCAGTTTGAACTACCCAAGACGTATTGCTAAGCTGATTAAATTGTATAGGAGAGAGAGAGAGAGAGAGAGAGATGAGGGGAAAAGAAACGAGTACTCAGCTTCGTATACTATCATTACATTTTGCTTTCTCATTCACAATGTTAAAAAGGCACAAAAACTACAAAAAACTATGCATAAAAAATATGAGGTCAAAAATAAGACGACGATGAATGATCAAAGAAGAAAAAGTGGTAAACTTCGCAATAAGATTTGTGTAGTATGAACTGGGACTAAGTTTGTCACTTTATGGATTACAATAGTTGTTGTTTATTATTGTAATTTTTAAATTGCGATTACGGTTAAGAGCAAAAAATTACATATTGCCATCAGAACTACTTTTCTGATTACCAAATTTCATTAATCGCTTACAAATCACAATACCTAAAATGATGTACAAGTTGCTAAATACTTATTTCCAAACCTGATTACCTTTTTTGAAATTTTTTGCTGGGTTCTTGTGTGTTGTTAAAATTGTGAAAAACTTATTGGTGTCTATTTTGAAATACGCGTCGACTTGGTGAAACTTACATGGAAAACAAAAACAAAATTGTGTAAATGTAAAAATTTTTTTTGTTTCTCATAGAAAATTAACCGTTCTTAAAAGAAAGAGTAACGCGTTGAAATTTTCACGTTTATTTCATTTAAGAAATGCATGGCAAACAAAAACAATTTTTGAAAATTTGTTTTTGTTTGAATGTAAAGTTTCACTTCTTCGACGCGTTTTCCAGAATAGCCCCCATTAGCTATTGTCTTATTGTCGTTGAAGAAAATTTAGTTGGAATACACATGCAAATGTTTTTGCATAGCATTTATAACTACAATTTAAAATATTTCTTAGAAAAATAAAAAGTGGGTGGAGGTGATGGCACGCTTGGAAAGAAATTTATACAAAAAATATAAAATAAATAAAATATTAATCAGAAATAATTTTTAGTCAGGCTTAAGTTCAGTAATTTCAATTCTTATTGAATGAAGTATTTTTATTAATTAATGTGAGTTTCTAAAGTAGAGAAGAAATATTAAAATAAAAAATTAAATAAAATATATTATAAATTGAAAAATAAAAAAATTATCTCTAAACTCGAATTGAAAAAAAGAGAAAATTTCAAATGTGACGAGCATAAACTACATACGCATCTTTTTAACATATTTGGTCAAATGTATTAAGAGTTTATTGTAACCACAAATTTTTTTGTGAAACTTCAACTTCTTAAGTTTTCCTCTTTCTTTTGTTGGTTTATTTAACATATTTGCATGACTTAAAAGCAATGGATATAAATTATGGGTGGCGTTGGCTGAAGTGGTTAGCACGTTGATTACAAAACAGAAGATCCTCTGTATCCGACAGTCGTTAAATACGAACGCTTAAGGCTCAGTTAGCCGACTGTAATGTAATGTAAGTGCAACGTAGGAAACAGCTGATCAATATTTTTATATGAAAAGTATGTTACGTTACATTACATCTCTATAACTGTTCACAATACAAATTAATGTGATGTATGCAGGATTAGGTGTTTACGTAACATAAGGTCTACACCTCACATAATTTGGAAGATGAGAGCGTCAAATTGAATCGCAGAGAGAACTATGTTACGTGTAGACTGTAAATTAGTGTTATCTCAGCTTATAAGATTTTTATGAGACGTTGTTATAAGAAATCCTATAACAACAATGTTAAGGGATGAACTGTAAAAAAACGCGTAGAGTGGTGGTCACAAATTTATGACAAGACATTTCACTTATATATTTCTGATAATTTTCACATCTTAACGGAAAAAATTTTAGATCCCTGTTTTTTTTTCCAAGATCTTAGTAATGCTATAAAAATTAATTAACAATAGCTTGTTAGCTTTATTTTCTAAGAATTTTTATTTACATATTATACAGATTAACAAGTTTAAGTTTTAATCCTCTCACGAATTTATGCCATTGGCAAAATAAAATTAATTCACTAAAGTTAAGCTCAGATTCATAAAATAATCTTAGTATTTGGTATAAAATTCTTTATTTTGGATCATAGCCGCTCATCTCTTGGGTAAACTTTCAACTAACGCCATACAACGTTCCTTTGCGATGGCACACCAAGCCTTTTAGATTTCTTCCCATAAATTGCTACATTTTTTTGGTTTTACTACTCGTACATGGTTCTCAACATCATCCCACAAGTTCTCAATTGGATTGAAGTCTGGGGATTAAGCTGGCCTCTTCAGCACAGCGATATGCTTTTCGTATAAGCAACTCTGCACTAGGCGTGAAGTATTCTTAGGGTCATTTTATCATGCATAAATTTCCACAATAGAGGCAAGTTGTCCTTAGCGAATGGTATCATAATGCTTGTCAGTATTTTCCCATATCTAGCCAATCACTTTTTTGTATTCTGAAATTTAGAAATTGATTTATTGCATTCACTTACCTTTTTTCATTAACTATATGTAGTAGTTATTATGCTCAACATAAGGTCAACCTTGTATCACCGAGTACTCCCATCACTGAAGTTTTCACACTGCAATTTTCAAAACGATTAATTTTTAGTTGTTATCTCCATGATAGCTATAACTGAAATAATGACATTGAACGCATCGCAACTTAAATGTATACATATATGTATTTAACAAGTAACGGATACAAAAGCGATACAAAATCAGATAAAAACATACCCATAATAGGGGCGCACGCAGGTGCCTTTAAAAAATATTTAAAAGCTTCAAGATCCCACAAAAATGTAGGTTTGTTTGAATAGCAGAAAAAACATTTAAATTTTTGCTTGAGGTGTTATATTTGTGAATACATTTTAAGATTGATATAATGGCAAACGTATACAAGTTAATCAAGGACGAAACCTTGATTTAAAAAAAATACTCACACAACCGTTTTTTTAATAAAACCAAAAACCTGTTTTCTGTTGTTTTAGCTTCGAACACCAATAATTAATGAGGTTCAATATACTCATTTCTAGGTCATACTTATTTATTAAGAATGTTTGCAGAGATAATAAGGGTATTAACTATAACAAGGGTATTAACTATAATAAGGGTATTAACTCCCCCCGTTTAAGTATCAGCGTCCCGCTGATTATACCGATTCTTTGGCGGTAGGTTCAGGTGACTGTATAGCCGGAATTTTAAACGTTGCGAATATTCTTCTCCAAAGGACTACAATGATGATTGCAATAACGGGTAGTAAAAAATAGCCAGTCAAGTTTGACCAGAATGAGAGATGTAAATGGTATTTTAGATGCCAAATATGTTCATTATTCTTTTTGTGAAGTTCATGCAAAAGACACACGTCGAGCTTACGTTCCTTATCATAAACATTAGCAAGCAAAGGTGGCAGAGCTTGTACAGTGGTTATTTTTCATTTTTAAATTTCTTGTCCCCAATTTCAATTGTTTCGTTGAAAATTTTTACTAAGTACGTACCCTCTAGGCTTCTGTTTCCCTTCTGCTAGTGAATACCTTTAAAATTTTTAACAAATATAATGTCGTCGTAGTTGTTCAATCGCGACCTTTTTTGACAGGAAGGTACAATTTGCGTTGATACCTCTCAAGATTCTTGGCAAGCAGTCGTCATTATTAAGATTCTTTAGCTGCTGTGTTTTGCAAATTGTTGTATTACTTATTGTCATGAAGTCACCGCTAATGCAGTAAACGTTGTCATGGTTCAGCAGGACTGAGCCACATTTCAAAGCAAGTTGTCTGTTTTCGATTATGGATGCCTTTATCGTAATTCTTTCATATTTCTTTGTATTGACAGAACGTACAGTAGGAAAGTTCCGCCACTTTTCGCTGGCTCGTACAACTTCTTCAATATCCTCTTTTACAATAAGCAGCTGGTTTAATGACTCCTTTGTAAATTCCTCTTCAGACTTCAGACTTAGATATTTTGTTATTGAAAGTTTTAATTAAATCGTTCATTCTTTTCACAAATCTCACAACTGTATTAAATAAATTGTTATTTCTAGCGTATTGGTGTTTATTGTTATCTATTAGCTTCTCTTGACTTAGCAATACTTGTTTCCAGTCCGCTGCATCTGGATTCCCAGCAACCCATTTCCATGCTTCTTTTAATATCCTTGATTGAATTTATTCGATCATAAGACTTTTGAACGTAGTATAGGAACGCCTCTTTGTTAAGTTCGTTGTTCTCAATGGAAAAAAATACTTCAGCAGTGGTATTAAGCATTCCTTTTAGTTTTTCGAGGTTTATAACATGTACAATATTGAGATAGCCGCTTATTATCCAACCCTCTCCATTTTTTACAGTCACAATAGATGATTGGTATTCGAATACCTGGTAGGCACCAACGATGGAGAGTAATATGAGTACGCTTAAGTGATACAATTTCAGATTAAAATAAAATACAATTCAACAAATCTTTAAACTACTATTTTCCCACTTTTATATGTAAGTTTTTATAGAAAATTTAGTAAGTTAATAATTTTCTTATTTTTATGTTGTTACTATTTTCTTTTTCCTGTTTTTTGTTAAATTTTTAATTATAATTAGTAAAAATTTAAGCTTATGGTATATTACAAGAACTTCTTATTAAAAAATTGGATATAACCTTCTATGTGATTTGTTATATGAATTCTTTGTTTAAATTAATTTCCAATTTTAATTTTAGCCTTATGGCCCTTAGTAAATAACAATATATAGTTATTAGCTATTTGTGTGTAAGATTTCATATGTTTTACAACATTGGTTTTTTTTTTTTTGTTAGGCTTTATTATATAATTTCTTTAAAAACAATTTTTCATTTAATCATATCTTCTCTTATTTAAATTTTTCCTAAGTGTGCTCAGGTATAGGTTTTTTTACATGGGATTTATGGTATTTTCTTCCTTTTTGTGTATAAAACGTTACCCGACTGTCTCTAGAAACCTTAAAGCGGTTTATGCCTTGTTTTAATTTGTTTGTCCCTGACAAGGAAATTTTGGTTCTCTTCTAAACTTATTGAAACTGTTCTATTCTCATTCAATCGTTCATTAGTGGTTTTCTGATTGATCTCAATAAGACCACGAATGTTCTGGTTTATCTGATCACGAAAGTTAACCAATTGTATTGGTAATTAAATCTTTCAGATCTGTGGAAAAATATGTCGGAAGGCTTCTTATTTATAACTGAATGTATTGTGTCTACGGCAAGGTATATCATGTCTTAGGATTGAGGTTCTTTATTTCTTTAGATATGCAACGAGAAATTTCTATTAGCGTTGAGTGTAATCTCTCCACTGATCCATTAACATCACTTTTCTGTGTTGGTTTAAGATAAATTTCAATATTTAGAGATTTAGTTACGTTTAACGTTGCACAGTGGCGTGAATTAAAAAATGTGGTAAAAAGTCCACAACTTTTGAAATAGGTAACCGATTTTGATGAAACCAATTGTTTTGGACAGTAGAAGTGTTGAAATTTTTAGAAAGCGGGAAAGTGCGGGTATCGAAATTCTTTCGGAGCTTGTAACTTTTGTAAATAAGGACCGATTTCAATAATTTTTTCAGCAGGACAATCTACGTTAAGAAATAAAAATAAAAAATGTTTTTTTCTTTTAATACATATATTTATTTATTGTATTTTCAAATATGAACTAACAATAAGTGATCAAATCTTAAAGCTAAATTATAATTATTTAGCCAGACCAGTGTCGGCCAAAACTTAGTGATAGTTTAAATAATTTTCAAGCTTTCCCATCTAGAGTGTTGAGTAAAATAGCCCTTGTGTCCCTCTTTTTTAGGCGGATGTGTCCAGTAAAGTTCAAAATATTACGAGCAAGCGGATTAGGATGTGAATCGAGTTTTTTTAAGTATTTGACTGCCTATTCCTTCAGTCACTAGTGGCATTTTTAATTCACGATGCAAACTTGAATTCTTAATGTACTATGCAGCAGATATTATTAACCTTAAAATTTTGTTTTGTCTTCGTTGAATTCTCTCTACATTGGAAGCTGAAGCAGTGCCCCATAACTGGATACCGTAACACCATATTGGCTTCAAAAGCGACTTGTATATTAAAAGTTTGCAGTCCAGACTAAGTGTTGAATTTCTGCCAATCAACCAATGTATTTGAGATAACTTAAGATTCATCTGAGTTAGCTTAAAGTCGATATGATGTTTCCATGTATGCCTTCGATCAAGGTGTATACCAAGGTATTTCACTTGGGAATGTTGAGGAATATTTTGATTGTTGATTCGAACGGGGGAACAAGTATCTCTTTTTAGGGTAAACGTTATATGGACACACTTTTGTTCATTGACTTTAATTCTCCATAAGTTCAACCAGATTTCCAACTGCCTGATATGTTATTGAAGATATCGGGAAGCCTCGTGCGGGTTTTTGTGCATACTAAGGCAGGTTGTATCATCGGCAAACGTAGATGTATGGATATTGCTGCTCAAAGGCATATCACAAGTATAAATCAAATACAAAACTGGCCCCAGTATGCTCTCCTGTGGCACACCGGATGATATAGGTTCGAGCAGACTCATGAATTCTCCTTCCACAACCGTAAACTTTCCGGTAGATATGTAGCTTTCTAATAGATTCAGAAAATTTATTGGTAAATACGATTTTAATTTTAAAAT
Source organism: Tachina fera (assembly GCA_905220375.1). NCBI lineage: Eukaryota > Metazoa > Arthropoda > Insecta > Diptera > Tachinidae > Tachina > Tachina fera. The sequence continues at coordinate 84,413,681 of LR999965.1, read as the reverse complement.
AAGGCCTTCATGCCACACTTTATCAAATGCCTGAGAAACGTCAATAAACAGGGCAGAACAATACATTTTTTCTTCAGAAGTTCTTCTTATTAATTGCACCAATCTATGAGTTTGTTCAATGGTGCTATGCTGACTTCTAAAACCAAATTGATGGTCCGGGATGCATCCACTAGCTCTTAGAATAGGGGACAATTTTTTCATGACCAGTTTTTCGAAAAGTTTTGACATTGTTGATAGCAGACTTATTGGCCTGTATGATTCTGTCTTGGTAAGGTCTTTGCCCGGCTTTGGAATCATTTTGACCTTCGCAAGCTTCCAGCTTTGTGGATAATACTCCAGTCGTAAAATGGTGTTAAAAATAAATAGCAGGAGTCTAATTGCAATATGGGGCAAATTTATCAGCATATTGTTACTTCTTCCATCAATACCTGGAGCTTTCTTCGGGTTGAGTTCAGCAATTAGTTTCTGAACATCACGCGTCTTAAATTTTATGGGTCGAGGGGGTAGAGTAACTACACTCGGTAAATCAACAACACCAGTACATGTGTTTGGGGTAAATACGCATTTTAAATGGTCAACAAATATGTTAACTTTTTCAGTATCGCTTCTGGCCCAACCTCCGGTAGAAGTGCGCTGAGGTGGTCTATATTCAACTGGTGTTTAAGCTTTCTAGCAGCTCGCCACAAGGAGTAATTAGATGCAGGTGTGGCATCGAGATTTTTTAGATAATTTTTAAGACATACAGTTTTTTCATATGCAAGCAGCTCTTGTAGTCGTCTAGTGCACTCTTTAAATCTAATTTTATTTTGTGGTGATCTGTGCTGTTGTCATTCTCTTCTAGCTGCATTTTTTTCACGTAAAAGACGTTCAATGTCTGTAGAATGAATTCTATTAAACCCAGTCGGCGGATTGGAAGTAGTCGCGTGCTCACCAGCCTGTTTAATATTTTCGTTAAGATTTTCAATGTTAGATTCAATATCACCTGGTGTTCTTAGCTTAATATTTTCCGTACAATGGCTACTGAGGTATTTTTTGAACCCCAGCCAATTAACACGGTTGATCATCTTCACATATGAGACAGGGAAATCATTACTTACTGGGCTACAAATTGTGACAATCGTGGGAGAGTGATCGGAGGAGAGATCTACAGAAGGTTCAACATGAATTAATTCCCTAGTGATATTTTTCATGACTCCAAAATCTATAACATCCGGAATTTTTTGTATGTCCGTAAGCCAGTAAGGGGGCTCCCCACTTGAAATGACGTCCAAGCCCATTTTTGAAATTGTGTTGAACAATGCCCGACCTCTAGGTCTAATAAGACGCGAACCCCAGAACGTATGTTTTACATTATAGTCCCCAGTCTCTACAAAACAAGAGATTTGTAGAATTCCTCGAATTGATCCTCATCCGTAATTGCGAATCTGGGAGGGCAGTAAATTGATGTTATCACGAAATTTGTAAAAAAAATTTTGGACACAAATATTTGTTGCTTGTAGATGTTCTTCACAAATGTTATCAATGACATAGTGTTTGAGTCTTGACATAATTAGAATTGCTGACCCGCCGCATGCTCTCCTCCTCGGGTCCTTTGAATCATATAGAGTGTAACCATTTATTTTAAATAAGCTCCTTGAAGTCAAATGACTTTCAGAGACTAACATTATATCAATATTTTTTTCCATGAGGAAGTGCTCAAGTTCATTTTTATGCTGGCGAATGCCGTTTGTTCATGGTTTGTTAACTAATGCTTGAAGCAGTATATTCTGCATTCGCAGCATTTCTTGCATCATGCTAGTCATATTTGTTGTAAAGTTGTTTATAGTTAGCACCAGATTCTCAATAGTAGCTTCAAGGCGACTAAAGTTAAAGCCTGAGTTTGCATTCGCTAAATTATTTTGCGGTGAAACATTTTGTGAGGGACTATAACTAGCCTCAGCAGCATCGGCATACGATACACGTGAAATAACTGGTTTAATGGTTGGGCTAAAGCTAATTTAGGTTTTTGACTCATAGTCTGTTTAACAAAAGAATATACAGGGCATCCTCTATATATAGTTAGCGGTGTGATTACCTCCACAATTACTACATTTTTTTCTGCTTGATCTTTTGGCTAAGTGCAGCTAGCAGTGCCGTGCAATTCACCGCAGATAACACAAACTGTAGGTAAATTGCAGTAAGTTTTTGTATGGCCATATTCTTGGCAATTATGGCACTGTACAGGACCTGAACGCTTACGTGGCTCTTCAACTGTTATTTTTCGGTGTAACAGAAACTTTACGCTATAAATTGGATGGGTTTCATTTTTTTTCCAATTGTATGTCATTCGGCTCCAGTTCAATGCGAAATAGGGGTTGGGCGACCTTTTCTCTGTTAATTATATTAGTAACATTTTTTACCTTAAATCCTTGGTCTAGAAGTACAAATTTTACTTCTTCGGGCTCAACATATGAATCTATGCCCTTTAGTACTATCTGTAGGCCTTTAGCACTCTTAAGTTGGTATGTTTAAAAGTTTGTTTTATTTTTTTCAAAATCATTTACAATTTTTCGGAAATTGTTTTCATCATATATTTGGATTTTAGTTTCATCAATATTACCTCGTTTAATTGGAATTACGTGAAAAGTATTTTCACCAATGGTCGACAGTTAGAATTTTTTCCCCTCACATATATAGGTGGTGGCTTAAAAGACTTTTGAGATGATGAAGCGGTCTTGTCGTTATCGTCTTGCAATAATGAAAAACGGGTTTGGCGATTCGTTGATGATGCGCTGTTATCCCTAGACATCTTTGGAACAGATGAAATTTTAGAAGAATTCGGGCTTCGCCCACGCTTTACCACGGTTATATATCTGTCCATTCCGACTTGTACCTTTGGTTTTGAGCTACTGTTATCTGTAGTGATAACTTGGTTAGGTGATGAATAGCCCGAAGCGAATGATTTCAATGGCTTAACTGACGAAGTACTAGGCAACTGTAATGTTAAAGAATCACTAGTAGGCATTGGATAAAGCGAAGTTGATCGCTGTCGAAAAAGTGGATTTGTTGTTAGAAAAAGTCTATCATCAGATTTTTTATTTTTATTAAGACCTTCCGAACTCACAGTAAGTCTATCATCAGGTTTTTTATTTCTATTGTTATCATTATGAGCATCAGAACTTACAGTAAAATAGGCATTTCTGCCGTTATAACTCACTTTACATTTATTTGTTTTTGAGGTACTCATATAGAGTATTCCATAAGGGAACTTTGTTTGTGTTTGCGGTTTTTTTTGTTTTTGTTATTTATGACTATGTAAAAAAATATTAGCGAAGTAATTAAAGCTTATTTATCAAAGTTAATAATATGTATTACGAATATTTTTTTTATGATATTTTTTGTTTAGTATGTATGTAAGCAAAAATTCCGCTATGACGTTAGTTCACTATGAAGGTACAACGAGAACTGAAAACATGCTTAAACTACCATTTTATCTCTTTCAGTTTCCAAGTTATTTGACGTGAAAAATTTATTTTTTAATTTTTAGCCATGACTTTTTTTATTCGGTAGTACATAACTTCTTTATTACTTGCCAAAAATCAGTTTGTGTTATTGTTTTTAAAAGAAAACCTCATTACAATTCTACTTTCCAAAACAGTTTGTTTCATCGAAATCGGTTGAGTAGTTCAAAAGTTGCGGACTTTTTACCACTTTTTTTAAATTCACGCCACTGTGCGTTGTAGGGGTAAGGAAGCCCCTTTCATTATCTGAAACGATTATACGTGGTGCTGTAAGGTAGTCAAGGAGTTTGGTTAATTTAGCTCTTAAGTGAATAGCAGAACGAGTTTTAATATGGAAGAGTTGGGCAAACTTGGAAAATTTATCGATGCTACTTATGAATTTTGAAAACATCCACACACAAGATTTCACAAGGATACGAAGGGATAGTTGTTGAATGTATTTTGGGTTTAATGGGGTGTCTTCCATACTTATTCATCCTACATATTTCACAATTCTTTGTGTAATTGTGAATAAGGCTCGCCATGCGGGGAAAATAATAATTTTCCAATATTTCCAGGAAATTTTCTTTGGGGTTACGATGAGCTCTTCTATGCTCGTTTTCTATTATTCCACAGACCTTTTCTGGATTAGTGACATCCTCCACTACCCGTTGAGTGATTCATAGCTTATAGGAAGATAGATAGACTGGATTTAAGTTTGATTCCAACCTAGATAATGCGTCGACCACAACATTCGATTTCCCAGGTTAATACACTAGTTCATAATTATATTCCTCAATCCTAGCTATCCATCTCTTCAATTTGCTGTTATGATTCTGGTTCCGTAAAGCATAGGTAAGCGGTTGATGGTCAGTAAAGATTTTTTATTTTTTTTTTGGCACCATAATGATGGGGTATGATCGTAAATTGTCTAAAGCTCAAACAATGGCCAACATCTCCTTCTCGCTGGTCGCATAATTTTCTTCAGCCACTTTTAGCGAACGGGAAATGAATGCAATGGGCTTATCTGCCCCTGCAAAATCTTGAGACAAAACCTCTCCAATAGCAAAATTCGAAGCATCGGTAGTCAAATTAAAAAATCGGTAGAAGTCCGGAGATGCCAAAACTTTGGATGACACTAATAAGATTTTCAATTCATTGAAAGCGTTCAGTGCCTCCTCCGTCAGTGTGATCGGTACTTTCATAGACCTGTTAGTCTTAACCTGGGCGTTTTCACCTCGTGTTAGATTGGTTAAGGGCTTGGCAACCTTTGCATAATATCTGATAAACTTCCTATAATAGGAAGTCATACCGAGGAAACTTTTTAAGTCCTTCAATGTAGTAGGCGGAGCCAGATTTTGTCTGGCTTGAACTTTCTGAGAGTCTGCTCGTATTCGAGATTCTAATGGTTTCGCAAATACGATTTCTACATTCTTTAAATGGTCATCAACATCTCGACCATAAACAATGATATACATAGATACCTATATGTAACTATAATAAAAAAGTGCAAGAAACAAAAGCAACCTTACAATCAAATAACTGAACCAGAATGAAAAAAAAAAATTCAAACTCCAAGCGCAAGTACTATACAACCAAAATCCAGTGGCAAAGGAAATTGTTTTGTATGGACACAACTCGAGGACATAACCCTAGTTAGTTGTTACCTCACACGAAGTGACGGCATCGAAGAGTTCAAAAAAACCCCGTTTTCTGTTGTTTTAGCTTCGAACTCCAGATTCGAATTAATTTTATTTTTAATAATTTTAATTAATTGCACAGGCCAACGCGATTTTTAAGGTTGGTATTGTAAAGGATGAAAGAATGTGTAGGATGACAGGATCGCCATGTAATGTTAAAATGGAAGGATCGCCATGTAATGTTAAAATAGAAGGATCGCCATGTAAAGTTAATATTGTATGTTTGGTAGTGTGTTGTGGATGTAAAGCCCTATAGCCCAATTATTGTTTTTATACAGCTGTACAGGGGGTCCAGCTTATAAATAGGCGTTCAAAGGAACTGCCAAAAAAGGTTTGAAAATTCAATTACAAAACAAGGCAAGTTATTGCCGGATTACGTTTAGAAATTAAATTCTGATTTTATTGACAATTTGCTCTGCTTATATACTATTTTTACAATTCTTACTTAGCCTTTCTAACTTACGTTTACATATCTACAATTATGTTTTGTTCCTTTCTTCACTATAACAATGATAAGCATATTTTTAAACAACCAATCAAAATTTGGTAAAAAGTAATTAAATTATGACTCAAAAGTATGTCACTCAATTTCTTGCATTCAGCATTCTTATTATGTTGCAATGCTTGTGCATTGAACTGCTATTAAAGCAATGCAAGTAATTTATGTTACAGTGCACTACCATAAGTGTGGTACACTACACCCTCACCCTTAAGAGAAAAATTATGTAAGTAATTTTTCTTACCATTCTCATAGTGAAGTTACAATATTAATAAATTTGTTAAATGTAAATAAAAATGTTTAATGATTTTCTTAAAATAATAGTGTATATAATTCTCTTAAAAATATAAAATGTAAATAAATTTTTTTTTTGTATATAAGATGTTATAAGATATGTTTAATTATTTTTTTTTATCTAAGTTATAATTTTTTTTGTTTATTTTGTAATGGCTTTCTTGGTATTATTTGCTTACATATAGATAAAAAGTATTTAAGTATTTAGTTTTTCTTACAGTTTATTTGTATTTAAAATAATGTTCTTATAAATTTTATGTTTATGTACTTATATAATTATCCTAGAAATTATATTTATAAAGTTTTGTAGGGTTTTAACTTATTGTTGTGTATTTCTTTTGCTTTTCCTTCATATTCTATTGTGGTGTTTACACCGTTTCTACTTATTATTTTGTAAGGTCCCTTATATGGGCTCTGTTTTTTCTTTCTATTTTCTACTTTAACTAGTACTAAATCTCCTATCTTTAAATTAAATCTGTTTTCGTATTTATTGTTTATTACTCTATTTTCTTTTGCTTTTATTGACAAGTCTCTAGCTCTTTTTAGTGTAAATTGTAATTTGAGTCGTAGTTCTTGTGCATAGTCATCATAATTATAGAATTTTGTATTGTTGTCTATAATGTCAGATGGAAGGGATGGTAATTTTCCGTATACTAATTCATATGGCGAGTAGCCTGTGTCAATGTGTGGTGCCGTGTTGTAGGCAAAAGTAAAATATGGAATCCACTTATCCCACTCATAATCATTTGCGGTTGTTAATAGAAATTCGTTAAGTACCCTGTGATTTCTTTCAATTGATCCAAGTGTTTCATGATGATAAGGTGTTGAAAAATTTTGTCTTATTCCTAACAATGAACATATGTTACTCATTATTTCATTTTTAAACTCTGTTCCTCTGTCTGACTTAAGTACTTTAAATTGTCCGTATTTCAAAATAAATTGTTCAACAAGTGTTTTGGCTGTTGTAAGTGCATCTTTTGTCGCCATTGGGTGAGCAATGACAAATTTTGTCAGTTCGCACTGCATGGTTAAAATGTATCGGTAATCATTTGAAATACGAAGAGGTCCTACGGTGTCAATTGAAATTACTTCAAAACTATTGTTTGGTGTGTCTGTCAGTGTAAGTGGTTCCTTAATATGTTTTGTTTGTTTATTTTTCGTACATTTGTCACAATATGACACAAATTTTTTTACCATTTTTGACATGTTTTTCCAAATATATTTTTGTTTTAATTTGATGATAGTTTTTCTAACTCCTAAGTGGCCTGCGTGTGTGGCATTGTGGAATTCGTCAATTAGTTTGTATTGCAATATTGCATCTGTTATTTTTGTTGGGGCATTGTATATTAATATTTTAAGTTGAGGACTTTTGTTATTTATCTTTATCTTGGCATATGCTTCTTTTATTTCTTCTTTTGTATATACTTTAAATATTTCATCATTATTTGCGTGGTCGCAGGATCGTGGTCGCAGGATCGCCATGTAAAGGATGAAAGAATGTGTAGGATGACAGGATCGCCATGTAATGTTAAAATGGAAGGATCGCCATGTAATGTTAAAATAGAAGGATCGCCATGTAAAGTTAATATTGTATGTTTGGTAGTGTGTTGTGGATGTAAAGCCCTATAGCCCAATTATTGTTTTTATACAGCTGTACAGGGGGTCCAGCTTATAAATAGGCGTTCAAAGGAACTGCCAAAAAAGGTTTGAAAATTCAATTACAAAACAAGGCAAGTTATTGCCGGATTACGTTTAGAAATTAAATTCTGATTTTATTGACAATTTGCTCTGCTTATATACTATTTTTACAATTCTTACTTAGCCTTTCTAACTTACGTTTACATATCTACAATTATGTTTTGTTCCTTTCTTCACTATAACAATGATAAGCATATTTTTAAACAACCAATCAAAATTTGGTAAAAAGTAATTAAATTATGACTCAAAAGTATGTCACTCAATTTCTTGCATTCAGCATTCTTATTATGTTGCAATGCTTGTGCATTGAACTGCTATTAAAGCAATGCAAGTAATTTATGTTACAGTGCACTACCATAAGTGTGGTACACTACAGTATTTTGATAGTAAATTTTTTGTGCATATGATACTGAGCTCTAATGCCTATAAATTACTTTTTTTGAATTGGCTCTGTATCTCGAGATTTTCCGTTATTAAGAAAAAAGAGGATGCTGTATTTTACTTTAGAACCAGTTCTTTGATCAAATAAAAAAATATACACAGAAGGCTAGAAAACAAATTGACCTTTGAATTACGTCCTTATTAATTTTTTAGCAATCTTATAGTTTCGGAGATATTTGGAAACTTTTATACAATGAATTATCAATGTATCACAATGAATAATAAAATATAAAATTTTCTTCAGTTTAAAATTTTAATGATTCTTTTAAAAAACAATTTTCTTATTTTTTTTGGAAAAATGTATTTTTTGTATAAAACTTTCGGAATATCTCCGAAACTATAAGACTGTTGAAAAATTAATTAGGACGTTATTTAAAGGTCAAAAATTTTCTAGCCTTCTGTGTATTTTTTTATTTGATCAAAGAACTGGTTCTAAAGTAAATGCAAATTATGTGATGCAGCATCCTCTTTTTTCTTAATAACGGAAAATCTCGAGATACAGAGCCAATTCAAAAAAAAAGTGGTTTAAAGGGATTGATACACAGTACTCAGTGTAGAGAAATTGACTACGAAACCTTTGACCTTACACAATAAATTTCATTTTGTTGACCTCTGTTATAATTCCTTAAAATTACTGTGGGCAAATGCTTACATTTCTATTTTAGACGATGTGGTTTTATTAAGCATTTTAAATACGGATCATATTAAAACACGCGCAGACATTTATTTTGTTTGTTACAATATGATTTCACTCATGATTACTTATTTCTAGGTCATACTTATTTGTTAAGAATGTTTGCACAGATAATAAGGGTATTAACTATAACAAGGGTATTAACTATGTAGGGTATTAACTTACATATTATAAACCGTTGAATACACAAATACGTGTTCTATTGTGAAGACATAGACAAATTTGAAACAAAGAAAATTAAATCAACAATTAGACAAAAATAAAAAAGGAAGAAAATTTATTTTATATTCAAAACTAGTCATTTATTTTATTTCTAGTGAACATTTTGGTTTTTAATTAAAAAATAACGAATGCTCTGTGCGAGTAATAGGGAACTGGGCATTCTAGACCAATTGAAATTGTGAAATATGTGTAATTAAAATTTGAAAATTTGTGTGAAATTTGAAAAATTGTTTCGGCGGCGCTTTGAGGTTTTTTGTTTACATTAGGAGTTTTTGTTAACATTAACTTTGTGTGAACGGGAGTTTTTTTTTAGTTATTTAAATTTTGTGATAACGGGTGATTTTTTAAGGTTTTTTATAAGTGTATATGCCGACGGGAAATACATGAAAATGATTTTTCCTAATGCCGACGGCAATACCTGATTTTTTTTCAAATGCCTACGGCAAAACAATTATTATTTTTTCCTAATGCCGACGGCAAAACATGTTTTTTTCCTAATGCCGACAGGGAAATTATAAAAATGATTTTTCCTAATGCTGTGGGGAAAATTGTGAGTGTTGCCAAACTGTGGAAATTTGTGGATGTCTGTGATTTTGGGTGAGTGCGGGTGTTATCGTAGTAGCACCAGAGAAAATAGATTTGATGACTACTACGAGATTCTCATATGAATCGTGGGAATGTGTGTTTGATTTTCACACGCTAAATTGTTTATAAACAAAATATTTAAATAAATTAATAAGCAATTTACAATTTTTAGTACTTGTGTGTGGGGGTCGAGTTTATTTGTCGCCTACAAGTTTATATTTTATTTGTTTAAGAAATATAGTATTTATTTGTATGTATATTTATATGTATGTATGTATGTATGTATTAGTGATGTAACGAATGTAAATTTTTGATATTCGCGAATACGAATACGAATATTTCAAACGATATTCGCGAATACGAATATTTGAAACGATCTTCGCGAATACGAATACAAATATTATATGCAATATGAAATATTAAAAAATTGTTATGAAAAAGGACTTCACACTCTTGTTGAAGTACTTTGAAGTTAACAAAAAGTACCAAAAATTTTAATGATCGTCATTGAATAATATTTGAAAATGATACAAAGCACAAATTTCTATAAAAAAATTAATGTATTTGTACAAACTAAAATTTTTAGTCATTTATTTAAATTTCGTTTAGGACTAATGCATTTATTTATTTAATTTCTTTTGAAAAATATTCGTATTCGCATTTGCCTGAATTTTACGAATACGAATACATTCGTATTCATATCCGCCTATATTTAGCGAATACGAATACATTCGTATTCGCCTGAAAATGGCTGAATATTCGACAATTCGAATACGAATACGAATATTCGTGCATCATGTATGTAGACATGTATGTATGTAGACATGTATGTATGTATGTATGTATGTGTGTTTATATGTATGTATATGCGATCGTGGGAATTTGTGTGTGGAATATTTTGTATTTGTGTAGAATACAAACTTTATGTGTAGATACATTTATATTTTGCAACGTAGTAATTTCTTTGGCTACGATTATTTTAAAGCAACAGAGTTTCAACTAAGTACAGTCATCAGCAGAGAAACACAAAGTAAAAATATTAATGCCGCAAGGATGCTGCTACTAATTTTCGTATAAATACGCCAACTTTTCTAATAAACACATAAGTACTTTACTGTATTTACTGCATGATCAGCAATTTTTAATACTTTCAGTTTTATAAGTTTGAAGCAATAAATTTGTATTCTTAAATTAAAATACTAATTCCATAAACTAATTAAAAATGAGTTATTCTGGATACAGTGGAATATGTCTAATAAGGTATTTAAATACCAAAATTCCTTTTTGGATCACGTTAAAAATCACAGTGTGAAGGATCAAGTGATTGTAAGCCGGGCACAAATCACGAGCAACCGCAGACATCTCTTCGAAATCGTCAACAGCAGCTTACGTTTCATCATCAGCAACACTCTTCTCAACATTGCCCCCACTATCAATTATTAATGAATTATCAACAATACGGTATGCTTTTCTGTTATCCTACACCAATGTCATGGAATAATCAGTTTTTGGGATTAGGAGTGTCAATGCAGTTTCAGCAATATGAGTATTCAAGCTACACTTATAATCCCGTTACAGCAGATAATCAATTGCAGCAGTATTCCAATTTGATGCTATGGCAACTTTTTAATTATCGTCAACAACAGCAGCAACAACAACAACAACAACAACAAAAGCACCAATATCAAGATCAAGGAGTGGATATCCTTGGAGGGGCTTTATTGAACGATGCTATGAACATAAGTTTACCGGATAGTGATGGAGAAGGAGAAGTAGAAGAAAGAAGAGCATAAATTCTGTCAAAAGCAATGAGTACTTCGCATGCTAGAACAGAAGAAGTCGAAGAGAATGTGAGATATTAGAAAATATCAAAAGCATTCAAAAATAATATCGCCACTAGGGTTTACACAGCGATTATAATCGTAATCGTAAAAAAAATTTCAAGCCCCGTATCTTAGCACATACTTACAAAAATCATTTGAGAACTTACTGAAACTTTCTGGAAAATTCAAGAGAATAAACGAGTAGGCTCATAAACTTATACAAAACACAAGAAAAGATTTATATTAGATATGCATCTATTTTATTTTCCTACATCTTAGTACAATAAAAATATTATAAGGCAAAACGATAATTAAAATTCGAATTAAGCACTAATTAATATTATTTTATTTTGCTATAATGCCCCAACTTTATTTCAAAAACGTCGTAATATCTGAAAAACTTCATTACAATTGGTACAAATATTTTTCATTCGGTTGGCATATAGGTGCAGTTTGCTTTATCTTGAGACCTTGCATTATTAAAAAAACATAGAAATACTAAAAAAGGTTATAGTTATAATTGATTGCCCACAAGTGATGAATTTATACAAGATGAATGAACAACTTCTTATAAGAAACGGTATAAATAATACTGTTTTTATATGAACATGTTCATTCGTTATGATATAAATTCATCAGATGTGGATACAAAGTTAAATAAAAAATAAATTAAGAAAGTATAAATACTTACATATCCCAGCAAAAAATTGTCAAGATTTTGTAATGGGTAGTACTCTTTTAATGGCTTACAAAATAACGAGTGGTACATATTTATCTAATTATTTTATATGTATAATAATGACTGTCCTGTAATGAATAAAATAACAACTTATTTATACCATTACGCGAAAGAACTTATTGTAGTACTTTCCAGCTTATAACAAAATATGTATATCTACAGAAAAATTTATTGTGAAAATGAGCTTCGAAGACAACAAAAAGAAGAAAATGCTCATTAACTCTTAAATAATTTTAAACAAAAAGTAATCTAAAATTTTTTCCATAATTTTATGTAAAAAATAACCCATTATATTTTGAATACTATTAGGCAATCAGTAATTTATTAACTTTTGGATATTTGCAGGCAAAAAGTATAGGGTACCGCATACTTTTTGAACTTCTCAAACAAAAAGAATGGATTATTGAATCAAATTGTAAGTACTTACGACTACGGAGTACATACACTTTTTTGCATTCTAGTAGGAAAATTCTTTTTTCGGTGTAGTTTCATATGTAAATGGTAGGTTACTAATATTGTCTTAAAAATAAATATTTATAACTTTTAATATGTATATAATTCGTAAAAAATATCGAAATTATTCGACGTAATAATTCATTTCGCATGCAAAAGTGAACAAAACCAAGGTAAAAGTGAAAAAATTCACGTGAAAAATATTATTCATGATAAGGGTAATCAAAAAGGGAAAACATTTCTGGGAAAAATTTAAGGAGGGAAAAAATTTTAACTATAGGGGTGATGAAGTTTCTCTTGTTGGTATTCAATTCAGGCACTTTTAATAGAAAAGGAAAATTTTTTAATTATCCAAGTAATAAAATTTCCGAAAAGTTAAAGCACTGAATGAAGTGTCCTTTAAACGACATCTTATTTTTGTTTAGAAGTTACCAGCGCCAAAAAACACTCTTATGCTTTTAGTTGAAGAGGGCTTTATTGTGTTATTGCCTTGTGAAGCAATAATATGTTGGTTGTCTTGTTGTTCGTGTTTTTTCTTCCTGCAAAAATTTTTCTTAGCCCGGGTTTACATCTGTGTGCCAAATGCCACACAAGCGTAAAAAAAGCGTAACCAAATAATAACTAATGAAAAACTGTTTGATTCAGGCATGTATTTATTAAGTTAAACAGTTTAATAGCCACACGCAAAGAAAAAACATGATTCAGAAATGATCACTACGGTAATTTTGTGTTCAGTTCTGCCTCATATGGTTGAAAGAATTAAGTTATTCTAATAAAAATAGAGTTCGAACATTATAATTTGATTCTAAGCATCTAAATGTATACAAATTATTACAATATGGTCGTCATTACTCAATTATTCATTATAGTTGATCCAATCATACTAAACTTGTGGCGAATAAAATTCTGAAGAACAATATACCTACATACATACATACATATGCACATACTTCAACAAATAGAAGTTAAATTAAATTTAATTTAAAAGATTTTTACTGTTTTAAAAGAAACAAATAACTTTCGCATGCATATTATATTAAATATACTCGTACATATGCATACATTAGTGTCAAAAATTTATATTGTTAAAATATTACAATTTTACATAAAAATAGAATGTTTATCGTAATTATTATATTTTGCTTAAAAAATTTTATTCTTGTTAAGGTGATAGTTTTGCTAATACAAACTAATTATGGTTGTATAGAAAACACCAAATCAAAATATCAATCTTCTTTTTCAGTTTTCTCAAATTAAATACAAGCGTCAGTCAGACTTAAGATCGCAAAGTAAAAGAAAATAATAAAATATATTACCGGTAAAAGTGAGTCAAATAAAATTAATAGAAACCATATTCAACAAAAAAAAAAGGAGTTAGTTAAATGCACCTTAATTATTATATATTTATTGAAGCAGGTACGAAAATCGTTAATTTTTATTCTTTTTGCCATATTATTTACATACGTATGTATGTGCAATGTACATACATGGTTATTTCTCATTTGCAGCAAAAGAGGTGCACCATATCAATGTCAATCAAACAAATGCCAATTTTGAAAATTTCAGTCAGAGCTTCGCCATAAAACTATGTACATATGTATGTATATACATATAGGATAAGTTGTTTTAAGAAAATTTGTATTTTCAAAACCTGAGCTTCAATAAAAAATGATGCAAATAAAAAACCATTATTTTTTATATTGTAGTTATTAGGAACATAATAATATGATCAAAAGGATAATTATCATAATACTGACAAAAATAAATATATAGTTAACGGGAAATGGGAGCATACTTGTAATGAACATAATAAAATGTTTAACACAAACATATACTGTGACTCACATAACTGAACATATAATGTTTCGAATGGCTTTATTATATTACATGTTTGACATAATTATAATCTCAAACATTAATGATAGTTTGCGATTGTGATTGTACTAACTATGTTTTTTCTTTGCGTGCAGTTTGCCGATATCGAAAGAAAACTCATGCGAAAGAAAGCTAGTCACTCACATTCGAATCAATTTTGGTTTGCCTATGTCACTCACTTTCGTTCGCATGCACTTACGTACAATAATTATAGAAGCTTACGTATTGTGAAATTTAGGTAGTGTCAAATCACAAATTTAGGTATTTTGCAGCGATTTTTTCTAAAAGTAGAAAAAATACTACTTTATTGTTCGTAAATAAATGCAACACTGCCTAATATTGATCAGCTGTTAATAAAGCAAAATATTAATTTTGTATTAGTTCCCAAAAAATAAACAATGGATGGACTTATCAATAGCTGTGCATTTCTTGGAGTGCTCCGACGACGTTGATGTCAATAAAGTTTGTTTAAATCGTAGAGAACTGCGAGACAGCCACAATGTTTTGGAGCTGCCAACGAGTCAGTAAGTTTAAACATTTACATACATAAATAAGAAGACATATCGCACCGGTTCCTTTAAAGAGCATCAACTGTACGAGTGGGAGGCCCGTTGGAGTTGAGCTTTTGGCAAATGGGTGTACATTTTTCCTCCGTTGACAACTTGTTTGCCCCAAACACAGGTGTTCCTCTGGCGAACTCTGGATTATCCTCCATAAACTCTACAAGCTTCTGAAGTTGCTCCATTGTTGATTTCTTCAAAGTATAATTGTTATTAATAAATTTATTATTTTTAAATACGTACATATGTGTGCATGTATAATAATAGTTACTTTTTTTTTGATGCTTACAATTTTTTGTTTTTTTTTTCCTCTTATGAAGCTGCACTTGAACTAAAATTAATTTAATTTAAAATTTTACAAATAAAAAAACTATTTGTTAATATATACATATATTTTTTCACAAATATTTCTTGATTTAGATACTTTTGCACGAAATTATTGTCAATCGAACACAAAAAAACTAGTGCCTGATATTGACATTTGTGTTCGCAATGTTGACAACCCGTTCGAAATAGACAAACAGTTTTTTGTTTTCATTCGCATTGTCGTTCGAGTCATCGTTCGCATAGAACCAAGTTAGACAAACCCAAATCAGTTTTCTTTCGCTTAGATTGCGAAAGAATTTTTCTTTCGATATCGGCAAACAGGCTATAATACATAATTAATAGACAATTTTATAGAATCCAAAATGATTGCAAACTATTTAAATCAATAAATACATGTCTGAATCAAACAGTTTTTCATTAGTACACACAAAGTAGACCAGAGTTGTAAAAACTGACGTATGAAACAAGCTAGAATCATTTGTGGCACAGGAACTGCGAGAAAGAGACAACTGTAGTATATTTGTTATTAAGATGTTAACAAAATAATCAAAACAAACAAGAGAAAATGTGTATTTTGTGAAACGAACACGTGTACATACATACAGACATACATACACATTTACAAAATTAAATTAAAGAATTTGTTGAATTGAATTAAAAAAATAGAATGTGAGATGGTATTAAAAAGTGACTAAAATTTGTTTGCAAATGATTACTGATTTAACTTTAAGCATTTTCATTGAACAATTTTAATTTTTACCTTTTGTTTACAAAAATCACACAGCAAATGAGATCACAAAGCATAAACTGAAAATACATTTGAACAAGTAAAAGAAGTACACAATTTTACAAAATTAAATGAAAGAATTTGTTGTGTTAAATCAAAACACAAAATGCTAAATAGCTTGTTACTATTAAAAAAGCAATTGAAAAATGTTTTAAAATGATTGCATATCTCATTTGAAGCATTTCATTTCATTTAAAAATGTCAATTTTTACCATTTATTTGTAAAAATCGCCAAGTGGAGTTACAAAGCGTAAAATGAAATTAAGCTAAAAATGCCACCAAGAAAGAAGTTTTAAGCAATGCGCAGTGACAGAGTGAGCGGGACCTCCTAAAACACAAATTATCTTCCGTCTCGTGACATCTCTGCATATCCTCTGTGGTAATTAGTTGGTTACGTTTTTTTGGGCAAATGACACACAAAAAATGCAATCCCTATTATAAGTTATAGCTTATTTTAAAAATATTGCTGTTAATTTTTTAAACTTTGTAACTAGACTAGATGTACCGTCGAGATATACGAGTGTGTATAAAAAATGATACTCTTTGACTTAATTAATGTGGAAGCTATGCAAGGTATCCTAAATTTAGTTTGTTGTTAACATTATATCATTTAATCGTCTACCCACACCTGATAATGCGTCTTACTGGCCCATATTAATAACACTGAACTAAATCGCAAGTCGCCACAGATTACCTTTCTTAGACAAATGTAATATTTTTTGGTGGCTTTTTAGGTAATTTCGAAATTTTTTATTAGGTACGCGCAAAAAAAGTGGCATGAAAAATATAACGGACACCATAATATACATACATACATACATACAAATATATATCTTAAACAAATAAACAATATATAAGCTCACCAGGGACAAACAAGCTGGACCCCTACACACAAGTATTAGGGGTGTTCACATACATGAGAACATTTTATTAATAAACAATTTATTAGCGTGAGGAAATCATAGAAACACATTTCCACGATTCATATGAGAATCGCGTAGTAGTCATCAAATCTTATTTCTCTTGTATTACTGATATAGTATTACGATAACAAATTTCTACAGTCTGGCAACACTGAAAATAATAATCAGCTTTGCCGTCGGAATTTGAAAAAAATTATAGTCATGTTTTGCCGTCGGGATTTGAAAAAAATAATAATCATGTTTTCCCGTCGTCATTAGGAAAAAATAATAATCATGTATTGCCGTCGACATTAGGAAAAATAATAATCATGTATTGCTGTCGGAATTAGTAAAAATCATTTTCCCGCCGGTATTAGGAAAAATCATTTTCATGATTTTCCCGTCGGCACTCATAAAAAACCTCAAAAAAATCACCCGTTATCGCAATTAATGTAAAAATCATCCTCATCATAGGATCACTCAACATAGTTTTTTGATTTTATGAAAAATAATTTCTAAACACTAACCTTTTGTAAATGACACGAAACAAATAATTATTCACAGAAAAAACTAGTTTTAATACTACAAAATATGAAAAAAATTGTTACGTCGGTTAATCAGTTAATCGACTGAAATTAACCGGTTTAACCATTAATCGAAAAAAGCCAATTTTAAATTAAACCAACATCCAGATATTTGTAATATTTTTATGAAAAAGATGGTTATAATAAATTAAAAGTTAACAATTAGAAAATATACATTAAAATTATAATATTTTTCTTACACAATACTTTTTGATTTCGCATACCTTAATGAGATTCCCTACAGGTAAGCACTCTAAGAACTGCGCATTTTATAGTGCAACATAGGCTGTCTACCTCTATTGTTCGATCTCCTTTATCCAGATATAAGCTTCAACATATCAACTTGGGAAAATTTTGTACGTATATAGTTTTAATCACGAAAAAAATTATATTCACAGTTTTCGAAGATTCTGGAAGAGTAATAAGAAAATTAAGGAATAAAATTCACAAAGACATGGTACTAAATGAAATATTTGAAGTCATAACAACTCTTTAAAAAAATTAAAATTTCGCACTTAAAAGTTAAAAATAACAAAAGTATAATTATTATTTGTTAGTAAATTAGCTACACAGAAAAAGTTATTGTTGGTTTTTTTCAATTAACTGATTACTTACAAAAAACTATATTTTATGTTTATATTAATTGAATCTACTGCTCTATTAAAAAACTGTTAACAGAGCTTAGCTCAGAATACTATCAATTGGTAAATAATTATAAAATATTAATTGTATGTAAATAATAGGTGCGTTTGAGTACTTTTCCAGTAAAATCAAGTACCTGAGTAAATACTGAGTAATTTAAAGAAATTTCTCTCAATAAAAAAGTTTGCATATAAAAGTACGCGAATGGAAAAATTTTAAAATCCAGTTATATATACACAACAACTGATTGACAATTTTGGCGCTAAAAAATTATATATATGTATATATATATATATATATATATATATATATATATATATGTCCTTAATTATGAAAGTGGTCTAAGTCATATATTTCTTTGGTCGATATATTTTGTAGGTTACATTTTAATTTTTTTAATTTAGAGTTGTATTGTCTCGATTAATATAACCTTTTTTAAAATTAATTAAATATTTGTTGAAGATATTTTAAGATTTATTTGATATTTTGAAGCAAAAATGCACATGACTTAGACCACTTTCATAATTAAGAGCACATGTATAAATATATACATACATACATATGTATAAATATATACATATCATCAGGTAATTACCCAGAAAAAAAATCTGATTTGGAAGCACTAACAAACTTGATAACTTGATAACAAAAGCTTCGAAAAATGCTTCTGAAAAGCACTAACGTAAGACGAGCTCTCACAAAAATTATATATTATTACTTTTGTGGAGCGCTTTAGCAAGGCAAAAAACTGCATGGCTTTTTGGAAGCTAAATGTATTCGTTCTAGCTGAATCATCTCGAACAAAAATATGCCTTATTCATGCGCAATAGCAAGTGATTCTGTAACATTGTCTACCTTATAAAAACGCCTCTGGAACGCAGTCATTTTTGCTGGATACTGTCCAGCCTTATGGAACAAATACGTATGTATATTGAAAACAAAATCAAACTTTCTTATTTTGTTTTCAATATATGTAAGTAAGCGATAGAAACTTTCTTGTCGACATCGCAGGTCAGGCCGCTACAGTTTTCAATATTTTCACAGTCGACGTGAAGAGTTATTAGCAGTGATGGTATTTTGGTGCGTTTCGGGTATTTTTTGGTGCTTTTTGCCTCTTCATAAACGCGAAATTTTGGTTAATACCCTTTTTTAAAAAGCGGGTATTTACAGTGCTTTTTAACAATTTCTCACAGTGCTTTTGGTGCTTTTTTGTAAAATAAAAATATTTTTAATTTACAAACCTAATGTACTTTTAAGAGCTAATAGCAGCATCTTTTTACTGAGCCTTCTTAAATTATTTTTAATGACAATAACGGAAACTATGTTAAAAACAATTTAGAAAACGTTTCATAATTGGGATTAAAAAATTAAAATACTTCTTGCAAAATAGAAATCGGAAGTACCACATAATTCTCTGCATAATAATTTATTGATAGTAGATCAATTAACAGCATGAGGTTGTCAGTTATTTTAGACAACGGGTAGCCAAGTCCCAATTTTTTGGTATCGTATTGACGTGCTGTCAATGTTGGCAACTGGAATAAGTGTGAATATCGCAAAAACAAAAACTTTTAAGTTACTTAAGGAAAAAAGTGATGCTTTTAATGCTTTTGTATGCTTATAATATTTGTCAGTAACATACATACATATGTATCTTAATCTAAGCCTAAGCTTCACCTACCAAATTACTAACACCGATCATATAACTACTAACATTTTGAGAAATTAATAAGGGGTTTCATGAGAACTTTTAAAATTGTCATTTGTGCAATTGGGGAAATATGTTTCTTTGAATGAAATGTCAAAAAAAATTAATTTAATAAAAATAACACAAGAAAATTTCAAGCAGTTTTTAATTTCATATATTTCATATATGTATTAAATATTTTGAGGCAAAAATTATATTATGATGTTTACACTCCAAACTCTCCTTTTTTAAGTGGCTTAATGTATTAATATTAAAAAAAAATTTTTGTGCTTCTTTACCCTCTTTTTCTTATTTTTTTGCTCTTTTTACCCTTTTCGCAACAGCTCATTGTGCGTTTGCTCTTCGTAGAGATACCAACACTGGTTATTAGTAGCCCAGCAAAAAAAAAAGAGAGAGTAGAGTAGAAAAGTAGAGTTTGTGATCTGGAAGTAGTGAAAATTTCGATCGGATCTAATGATTTTTACATAGGGTTGTCATTGCAAGAAGTTCTCTTTTTCGATGCCTGGTCACTGAATTGGAAGCGATATTAAGAAAAATTCCCTTTTTTGTGTTCTATGATAATATTTTCATTTAGGAAAAATTGTAAATAGTTACCTATTTTAACAATTCGTTTCTTTTTATACGAATTTAAGCCCGAAAAAGTGTTTTCATATAAATTTAAGCAAATAACTTTAAAATTTTAGACTAAAATTAGTTCATAAATTTCTTTAAAAAAAATGATTTTTTTAAATTCTGGTGAGTATTTTCTAACATTATGGAGGAGTTACAAGGTTTTGTATGACTAAAATAAGCTTCTATATGGTTTTTAGCTCACTCTCGGCAAATTAAAAATATCGATTTTTTGGAAGCAATGAAAATGTAGTTCCACTAGAATGACTTCCATTTTTTTCACTGGGTAGGGAAAGGATTTTCATGCAGTTAAAATCACGTATTATGTACATAAAATATGCAGAAAAAATATAAAAATATGTATTTAAAACTAATAAAATATGCATTTATCAAATTTTTTTCCACCATTTAAGAACATTAGAAACTTAAAAAAATCAGCTACATTACTTTCTTAGCAAACATTTTAACTTAAAAAACATAAAAAGCTCAGCTTTAATGCTTTTTTAACAAATATTTTGTCAAAACATATGGAATACAAAATACGAGAAAGTTCAGTCGAACATTTATTTACGTACATTAATGAAAAAATGTGTCTTTTTAAAGTATAAAAAGTAAATCTTTGACCTTTTTTGACCTTTCTGAAAAAAATTGTATGTAATAAAAACGAAGTTATTTATTGGTACTCATTTAAATGCTGCTATTTCGTTTAAGGAATATGCAGTTTCTAAGTTTTCTATGTTAGAACAATTTTGAGACAATTTGTTACATATATTCTAATTTATTTTTTACCACATCCTTAATTAATTCACCTTGAGGTGTTAAAGTAACGAAAGAAAGCAATACTATGTGTGCACAAATGTCAATTTAGGCAGAAGGCTGTCGGATACTATATTACTAATTTTAAAGTATAAAAACTTGCCATATGCAAAAAATAACGTGTGCTTCAAGTGTACGTTAAAACCAGTTTTTGTATGAAAATTTTGTTTTAACGTACACTTCAAACACACGTTAATAGAAATATAGGATCCGACAGCCTTCTGCCACGTCCTCCATTTAGTTACCGTAGAATGCGGTTTAAAAGGGCTATTATACATACCATGCTCTTGTTTCTTTCTTTAATTTTCAATGGTATTAATATTCTTGACTTAAGCCAAGTTATTGAACTTTTAGTGTGTGTGTGTGTGTGTGTTTTTGAATATCGATTCATATCACAAAAAAGAGGATCGTAAAATTTTCTTATTTTCTCCTTTTTTGTTCTTACACAGTCGTAAAAACTGCAGCTCTTACCCAGCAAAAATTTTTCTTCAAAACAGCAGGTTGGTTTTTACTATTATAAAACAAAAGTAGCGCGGACAAACCTGCTGCTATCGCTGCTGATTTTTGTATGGCGAGTTCTCGGTTTGCAGCACTACATTTTTGCTCACTCTTAAATCACTTTTTTCCTGTAGTTTTCTTCATATACCTTCACTGCATTTTAACAAGCTGGTATTTTAAAGCGAAGTATGATGGGCTTTATTGCCCTAGTATTGCTTTAAAAAACATGAAAATTTTTTACTGGGTATATACTTCTCAACTACAGTAGTTTTGATTTAGCTGCCTTTGGTTTAAGTGCTCTTTGAACTTAACTGCCTAAAATTATAAATTTCTGTCAATATTCTTTAAAATACTATACAAATTCGTTTTTTAGGCGCACTTTCTATACCTGTACATTTAAGATAAGTGGCCTAAAATTTTGGTAATATTAAAATATTTTCATACAAAAAATCAATGTTAGCTGCACATTGACTTAACTGAACAAAATATATTTTTTCTGTAACTATTGTTCAAAATCCTTTTTTAAGTGCACTTTGTATACCAGCGCATTTAACATATTTTTAGACAGATTTAAATTATTTTCATATAAAAATTTAAGTTAGCTGCACACATTAAAAAAAATGTGGCTACATAAATATGCAACCATGTATGTTTATAAAACTGAAGTCAAAAATTGTATACCTGCACAATTAGGCAGGTAAGTGCATTTGAGATAACAGCATTTTTGACTTATCTGCACAAAAAGTCGTGCTAAGTTGATTGTGCAGCTAAGTCAAAAAAAAAAAACAAAAAAGATTTATAGCACCAAAAAACTGAAAAAATTTATTAAAAATATATATTTATGATGACATGCAAAAATATGTATTTATTATAAAATATGCACTAACAAATCGATGCCGTTTTGTCGCAAATTTGTTGATTCGCAAAGATATTTTGTTTACGTTGATTTACGACCAACGACAGAAAACATGTATTTACATGAAAATCCTTTCCCTAGTTATTCGGATGTACAGAAAAATACAAAGATCTGTGTTGTCGCATACGTCAATCGTGACAACAATATTGTTCACTTCCTTTCAAGTAAGTTCAATGAGTGTATTTATTAAGACAAACAAAAATGGAAAAGAACATTTTTAGCTTCTTTAATTAAACTGTAGTGAGTTTCAGTCAGAAATTATTTTTAGTATGGCTTAAGTTCAGTAATTTCAATTCTTATTGAATGAAAATTTGTATTAATTAATGTGAATTTCTAAAGAAGAGAAGAAAAATTAAACTTAGACTTTATTAGCTGGGGGAAATAACGATACTTTTCTAGTCTATCTACTTGGGTAGAGATTCTTATTAACATCAGCTATTTAACTTGAATTTTCTATTTCGTGTTAAACTGTAGCCGAATTATATACAGCTGAAAACGAGACACATCCCATTTATAGCCTAAAATACCTCTCATACCGAAAAATCACAGTTTAAGAGCCACATAAGCGATCAAGTCCTGTACAGTGTCATAATTACAAAGAATATGGCCATACAAAAACATACTGTAAATTACACACTGTTTGTGTTGTGTGCGGCGAATTACACGGAACTGCTAGTTGCAATAAGCCAAAAGATCAAAGTTTAAAAAAAAATGCAGTAATTGTGGAGGTAATCACATCGCTAACTACAGAGATTGTCATGTGTACTCTTTTGTCAAACAGACTATGCTGCAAAAACCTAAATCAGCTCCAGCACAGCAAACGCTTACTGCGACTGGAGTATTATCCACAACTCTGGAAGCTTGCAAAGTCAAAATGATTCCAAAGCCGGGCAAAGATCTTACTAAAGCTGAGTCAAAACTCTTCGAAAAGCTGCTCATGACAAAATTGTCCCCAATTTTAACTCAATGTGGGTGCATCCCAGACCAGTAAGAAAAAGAAGTATTGTTCTGCCCTGTTTATTGACGTTTCTCAGGCATTTGATAAAGTGCGGCATTAAGGCCTTATTTTAAAATTGAAATCATATCTACCAATACATTTTCTGAATCTATTAGAAAGTTACATTACTACCCGAAAGTTCAAGGATGTGGAAGGAGAATTCATGAGTGTGCCCGAATCTATATCATCCGGTGTGCCACAGGTGAGCATACTGGGGCCAGTTTTGTATTTGATGTATACTTGTGATATGCCTTTGAGCAGCAATATCCATACATCTACGTTTGCCGATAATACAACCTGCCTTAGTAAGCATGAAAACCCTCACGAGGCTTCCCGATATCTACAAGAACATATTACACTATTGGAAATGTGGTTGAACTTATGGAGAATTAAGCAAATGAACAAAAGTGTGTCCATATAACGTTTACCCTTAGAAGAGATACTTGTTCCGCCATTCGAATGAACAATCAAAATATTCCCCAACATTCCCAAATGAAATACCTTGGTATACACCTTGACCGAAGGCTTACATGGAAATATCATATTGAATTTAAACTAACTCAGATGAAACTTAAGTTATCTCAAATACATTGGTTGATTGGCAGAAATTCAACACTTAGCCTGGACTGCAAACTTTTAATATACAAGTCGCTTTTGAAGCCAATATGGTGTTACGGTATCCAGTTATGGGGCACTGCTTCAGCTTCTAATGTAGAGAGAATCCAACGAAGGCAAACTACATTCCGTCACTGTAATAATTTTCTGATTGTATGTGTCATGGTGTAATTATACAGATGACTGCGTAATGATTTGTTATACAAAAGTACGGGCATCTGTGTAAAGAATCGAAGAACGTCAAAAGCACAAAAACAATTGTACTAAAACCAAAAAAAGTAGCACTGCCAGCTGGTTATATATACCTTGGCATGTGTTTTTGGTTATATGGGAAGCACTTTATGTCAAAGTATAATAAATGGCAGCTTTTGCTTTCGTTGGATTCTCTCGACATTGGAAGATCAATTTGTGCTCCATAGTTGAATTCCGTAGCACCAAAAAGCTACTTGTATATCAAAAGTTTGCAATCTAGACTGAGAGTTGAATTTCTACCAACACTCTATTCTTGAATAGCTATTGTTGTTATTTATATTTATTTCCTTTACATACTTTTACAATTAGAGCTGAAAAAAAGTCAGCCAATGTAGTAAAGTAGGAAAATAAAAAACATGTTGATTATTGAGATCTTATTTCAACTTTGTTATTTGTTGTGCTTCTCATTTGTTTAAATGAAAGTTTATAACATAATAACTCTAGTTGTTCTAAGAAGCTTTGGGTAAAGGTTCCCTGACGATCGGCATTAGCAACAGTGAAATGCGCATAGGATCCAGCTAAAACCCCTAAGTAATCAATTTCAATGTATTTTTAATAAAAAATTATTTCACTGAATAAGTAAAATAATAATCTGGGATTATTAGTGCATTAATAAATGTTAAACTTAAACTGTAGCAATTCCCAATAAAAAACACTAATTATTATCTTGACGGCACAAGGCTAAAAATACTTGTGTGGCAACACTTTATTCTTGAATAGCTGTTGTTGTTGCTGTTGGGATTACTAGTGCGTTAAAAAATGTTAAACTTAATAGAATTTTTGTTAATACAAGTAGCAACTAATATGGAAATGTTTAAAAAATTGCCTTAAGTATAGAATAACGAATTGCTGATGGTAAAGTTTAATACGCCATTGTAAGCGGCTTGAAAACATCTTTCAGATGATATACTTTACGAAAATATGCATAAAAATAGCCTTTTTAGACATGGTGCAGCTCATGAACGGCCATCGCTACACCCCCTAAAAAGACCGATCTTTGATTTGAGAGGGGTAACAAAAACTTTTTTTCAGTGAGTCGATCTGATATATATGCATATAATCTTAGAATCCGTGCATCTCAAAGTTGATTTTTATTCACATATCTAATTCAGTCAGAGAAATATCCATTAAAAATTTTATTTGGCTTGACAATTTACGATTAAAATCAGACACAGTTGCTTCTTTCTTTTCATCAACTCAAACTTTGATACAAACAGTTCAGCTCTCGTATAAGTTGTGATAACAAAAATAATTTATCATAAGAAATTATGCTTATACAAGCATAAATCAAGTGATGGAATTTTTAAAAAGGCTCAAAGTGTAATAAAAAGTAGCAGATTTAGCTCATTTTAAAAAAGTGGCACCAAAAGTGTTTGGAAGGTAAAAAACAGTGGCAAATTGATAATTTAGTAGCACAAACGATCACGCTAACTACATGCAAGGCCAATTCATAACAGGTGACCTTAACAGTCCAAATGATTATCAGATATTCGAAGACTGCTTAACACCAACTGTCAAAATCTCTTTTTTTATCTAATGTTTGTTTACATTTAAAGTGAAAAAATTATACCGTTCTTTGTTTAAAAAAATATTTTAAAGTAAAAAGAATTATAATGTATGAATACTTATCACAATGGACCCAATGTGATAAGTCTCCGAGCGGAGATGCGGTATAGCACCACCATTTCTAACCTATGCATTCTAAATTAACTCTTGCAAAATGATTAACTTTATTAGTTTATTCATAATTTTTAAAAAATTGTATTCAATACAAAATATTTCTACCACATGTGTCTCGCTTATAATGCATGATATCCGTTGGTACAGAATCATGTGTGGATTTTCACACAATATAGAAATAAGATTCTATCAAACGTTCTGCATTACTAGAGGCAAAGAATTAATACTTTTCGGCGTATTTGCACGTATTTGTGGTTGCTGATGTCCATATGGTTTTATCAAATCAGCTTTTAGTAGACTAGGCATGTTTATGAAAATCTGAATGTTTAGTATTTATATAAGCCAATTCAATGGCTCCCAAACTCTAAACCATGAGATTGGTGGCTGATAAACGACGACGCAATAGCGTTGTCACCACATCAACAATTTGTCCGTGCAGTTTGGGAAACCTTAAACAGATATATACATATATATTAAACTAAGTTTGAAGAAAAAATATTCAAGCATACAGTACAATACAATCTTCATGTATCAACTCAACACAACGCAAATTTTTAAATGTGGGTCTAAGACAACTTTTTTCGGGCTCAGCTAGTACTAGCTGACTTCTAATACAAATAAATAAGACGCACGTTTATTTTTTGTACACTTTTAAGTAACTCATTGTCCATTTCTGTGAACAATTTCATGCATTTAAGCATAATGTTGTGTTTACGGTCATGATGAGCCAGTAAAACACATTTGTTGTGAATCATTGTTGAACAACCCTCGTACCCTTGCATTGCACTCATTGGTTGACGCAGCAGTAACCAGTTCATTTACTTGGTTACTTATTTTTTTTGCGCTGACAAATTGTGCAATATCGAAATTTTATATTGGATCAAAATCTGTTGTCTTAAATCTTAAATGGAAGTGACCTTATTGTGTATATATTATAAAATATATGAGTAAACAATAAGTAAGTGTCTTCGACTCACAACACATTTTACACCACTGATTTTGCGTTCAAAAAACCATCGAAGAGACTGCAATAAAGCAGCCAGAAAGCTTTTTTACGTTGTCCCAAAATATCAGGATCATCTAACTAATAGCGTGTTTCAACATTTTAATTATTTATTTTACAAATATTGTTTTCTTGTTGTTGATAACAATACGTGACAGTTTTTTAACTAAATGTATCTGACACCCAACCCAAATGCAAAATTGTAAAATTTTCGAAAGTAAAAGAGTTTTTGAGATACAGCCAAATTACCTTTATTTGGGGTTTTAAAAAAGATAATGGGGCTTAAATGCAATTATTGTGAAAAATATGCGTTGGTTTATACACTTTTTTGTTAAAATATAGTAAAATTACTAAAATAAACATACACCGCATGTCAAGATTAGTCAAGAAATTTTGGAGATACAGTGGACAAAATTTAAAACTTTATTAAAAATTTTATGATTTTTTGCAATTTTGCTGTTTTTTTTTAGATAGAACATTAGGTAATTTCAATATAAACATTTTGAGTACTATAAGCTTAAGATTGGTACAAAAATGACAAAGCTACAGAAGATTTAGTGAATCCACCCACTTTTTCGTTTTATTACACAGAAAAAATATCATCAAAATGCAACCAGCAAAACAAATTGATAATAGTTAATTTAAATTGAAATATATATTTAGTTAATATAAAAAATTAAGTTGTTGATATGACAAACACAGAAATTTTTTTCAAGAAACTGATCTAACCAAATTGTATGTTATACATGGCGCAAAAACTTAAATGGTTTAGCAAATTAAAATGTTTCTAGTCAATTAAATTACTCAACAAAATTATTTGTTAAATTATATCTTAACGGAATACGCACATGTAAAAGAAACAGAAGAACTCGCATTTTGTGTGTATTCATTATTTGCTTATCTAATAACGATTTTCTCTTTAGCTGAGTGGTAAGTACATTAGTCTAGTAATCAAGAGATTGCCGGTTCGACTCATCCAAACATCTTTAAAATTTAACAAAAACAAAGTTCTAAAAAAATTTATAAAAAAATACAAACAAAGAAACAACACATTAGAATTTGAAAACCAAATTCATTAAAAAAATTATTTATTTCTGTTAACAACTCAACCCAGTAAAAAAAGAGACTCCAAAAAAGTCATGAAAATGTAGAGTTTACGATGCGGAAGTAGTGCAAATTTCGATCCGATCTAATGATTTTTACATAGGGTTGTCATTGCAAGAAGTTCTCTTTTTCGATGCCTGGTCACTGAATTGGAAGCGATATTAAGAAAAATTACCTATTTGATTTTCTATGATAATATTTTCATCTAGGAAAAATGGTAAATAGTTGCCTTTTTTAACAATTCGTTTCTTTTTATACGAATTTAAGCCCGAAACAGTGTTTTCATGTAAATTTAAGCAAGTTATTTGTTCAATTTTAGACTAAAAATAGTTCATAAATTTCTTAAACAAAATAATTTTTTTTAAATTCTGGTGAGTATTTTCTAACACTATGGAGGAGTTAAAAGGTTTTGTGTGATTAAAATAAGCTTCTACATGGTTTTTTGCTCACTCTCGACAAATTAAAAATATCGATTTTTTGGAAGCAATGAAAATGTACTTCCACTAGAATGACTTCCATTTTTTTTACTGGGAATTGTTAATAACACAATAATTTTAATTGGAAATAATTGAGTTGATTTTGTTTTCTTATGTTACAAATGCGTGTTTGTATTTACAAATATTTTTTTTCTGTGTATATCAAAAACCCAAAAGAAGTAAATGCGCAGAATTTGAAATACGAACGCTGTAAGTGTTATAAACATTGAAAGTTCAAAATTTTAAATTGTTTGCTTAACGTTTTGATTATCTTTAAACGCAGAATTCATATTATCAAAAATAAAATGCATAGTGCCAAACGTGAATTTTTTTGCCGGAACAATCTGAACAAGTTTTGCTATGCTTGTGGAGTTTATTGTTTTGCGCAGCCGTCAAATCTTTCAAACCAATTACAAAATGTATTTTGGCTGTAAAGTTAATCCGAAAAGCATTTTGAAATCTTGGACCCCAAGTACTATGTGGAGGTCGGGCGCAAAGTTAATATGCATTTCTTAATTTTGCATTTAAAAAGTATGCCTTCAGAATATTAAGCTAATTCACTATACCGCAGTCGGTATATGCCAATTGATTTTCCAGCAATTTGTACACAAAAAAAATATCATCGAAATGCAATCAGCAAAACAATTTGTCAATTTAATTAACAAATTAATTGATTTAATTTAAAAATTAACAATCCTCATTGTTAATATAACAATTTAAATTTTTTAGTCAATTAAATTATTCAACAAAACATGTATTCAACATGTAGAAGGAACAAGAGATCATGTTTTGTGTGTATTCATTATTTGCGCATCTAATAAAGTGTTGCTCTTTAGCTGAGAGGTAAGTAAGTTAGTTTACTATCCCTGATGTTGCCGGTTCAACTCCGCCCAAAGACATTTAGTGTTTTTCGCAGACAAGCCAAAAATCGTTTCCAGGATTGTCATTGTGTATAAAAATAATAGGTATGTTTTATTCGAACTTTATATAAATATTCAGAACAAATTTAAGTGTGTATAAACTTATTAAGTAGCTATAGCTACATAGGTATATGTTTCGAGTAAAACATACCTAATATTGTTAATATACCAGTAACAATTATGATAATCAAAATTTATGGGGAAATTCAACAATTCACATTGTTAATATAACAATAGATTTAATTAAAAAAATTTTGAAATCTAGCAAAAATAAATGTTGAAAAAATAAGATTTTAACAAAAAAATTTTTGATATATTTAATTGAAAATATTTTTCAGATTTTCCTTTGAGTTACAATCTCTTTAATTGTATTCACAAAAATCGTTGCAGGTTCAAAATCAATCAAATATTTGATATAACACAAAAATTAATTGTATTTACAAATAATTTTTTTCTGTGTAAAGCAAAATAGACGCCATAAGTCTATTGAGTATGTACTAGTAGATGTCAACTCATTTACAAAACCAACTCGGCATATGCCTGAAGTCCAATATCTTCTTTGTCCAAAGTGGATGCATAAGTCGGATTCATCTGATTCAAGAGATTTTGGCGCCAGTAATTTAAAGGAGAAAAAAGTCAATAAAGCCCTCACGAGCATGGTGAGCGTTTTCACCAACAAATACAAGAAATGGAATGTCGGTATCAAGGGGCGTCTGATGAGGCGATGTTGGGCGAATATTGTTGGTTCTATGTGCGAGAGGTAGAAAATAGTTTTACAAAATTTTTAATTTCATTGTTGCCTATATACGCGTGAATTTTTCTATATTTAACTGTTTTTTCTTATAAAAGTGGGATAATTCAATTAATCTTCTGTAACTTTATCATTTTTGCACCGATCTGTATTCTATTGAGCACAAAATGTATCTATTAAAATGATCTAACGTTATAAGTGACAAAACTTAAAAGAATTAATTATTTGGTTTAAAAAAATAAGTTGAAAAAAAGCAAAATTGCAAAAAATCATTAAATTTTTTTGTGAAATTTGAACTTTGTTCCACTGTAGTTCAGTCATTTCTTGATCAATTCTAACAATCAACCCGTGGTTGTTTTAATAGTTATTATTTTATTTCATTATTTATTTTTATTTATTTTATTATTTATTTTCTTTCAAGTAAAATAAAAAGAAATAAAAAAGCTATCTAATATTTACCAAGATTCTTTTTTTATCATCCTTTTTAAAAACCAAATAACGGTGATTTTGCAATATCTCGAAATCTGTTTTACTTTTGACCATTCTGACTTCAAATTCGGATTCGGTGAAAAATTCTACATGTGTCAAATTCATTGGGTAAAGAGTTTGTTAAAATTTTGTTACGCAGTATAATAGATAGCAAAATATGTTTTTATAGATATGTAGTATGTATTGGTGTTTTAGTCAACTGTTTTGACAGATGGGAGTTTTTAAGCCAGACGAATTGCATGTTGTTTTTATTACTGTTGTATTTTTGCAGCGATAAGGTCACCTGTTATGAACTCGCCTTTCCTACAGGCTGAGCATGTGAGAACGCGAGAAACAAATGCTCAGAAGGAGCGGTATAACGTGCACTCATATGTAGGAAGGATGTGCAACACCACACAACCTGCATGCTGCGCGAGTTACGTACATAATTCCACAAACACCCAATAGCAAAACCCGAACCTCTGCCACATCTTCAGATATTGAAAAAATATTACAGAAATATTCAGGCAAAGTCAACGACACTTACGTATAACAATATTCGTAAATGTTGTTGCCCAATTCAAAATTTCAAAGTCAATGGCAATTGCAATGTAAAAAAATTGCAAAAGTGTCATCGACCTACCAATTTTTTTTTGTGAGTGCCGTTGCACTTAAATCAAATATTTTCCGAAGTAATAAAACTATCGTAATGTAAATATCGCTACACTTAAGGCTTCATTAGTCTTTACTTTCTGTTGCTGTTCTGTGCCGTTCTTTTCCGTATAAAATATTTTGCAATTACTTTTTCTGTGAAAAAAATCAGCTGGCAACCTATAGAATTGATTACACTTGTACACAAAGTATCACAACACACTAATACATACACACTTTCGGCTATCACATAGCGTTGAATTCTATTTTCTACAGATCTGTCCGCAACAGAACAGAACGAAAAAGGAAAAACTAACCGCACATACAGATTTTCAACTAAACAGAAACTAAACAGCTGATTCACAGTCGTTAAGCAGCTCTGGGTCGGGAAACATCTCTCCCGTCATCGTAATTATTTCTTAAGTGCGGTCAGGCTTGTGTGTGTTGTTTGGCCTTCGAGTTTTTCGTCTCGCTCGCACTGGTTGACTGATCTGCCACGGATAACCGTATAATCTTGCGGTTTTTTGTGGAATTTCTTTAACAACCACGTTGCCTACTTCCTATGTGAAGGCATAGGTCGTGTACAGTCACAAAACCTTTTAAAATACTGTTAATACCGTCTTGGGCATATGGTCTACGTTACTCCGCCCATATTTGTGCAACACCATATTATGCAAATTTACTTTGCATTAATATGTTTAATAAATAAAATAAATAAATAAATAAAATAAACAATTAAAGTAAACAAATATTGCATGAAATTTTTTTTTTGTTTATAAAAGTATTTGTGTAAAGGTAAGTACTCTAACGTGGTTTAATATTTTTTAAAAAGTGAGTTTCATGAAAGTGATGTGCTTAACGGTAAGAAACTGCTTTGTTAGATTTTCAGATTCGCAAGTAGTGCAGTCCCAAGGGGACGTACGTGGCGTAACAATGGCTAGAGAAGTACTATTAGGAGATGAAATTAATAATATTTGCAAATTGGTCAGTAAAATTAAAGCATTAATGATCAGCCCTCTTATAAAGCAGTGCGTACAGATCCAACACAAAAAAAAATGTAATGTTTTTATTAATAAAAGTTCCTTTATTTTGAGGAAATGTTGTACTCATTTCAAAGAAATTTGTAGTAAAAATATATAATTTTAGCTGCAGGTAAGAAACATTTAGCTTCAATTTAAAAGTTTAAATTTAGCTTTATTCTTAAAAGAAATTAAAATGTTTTAGAAATTACGACAAATTAACTTAAATTAGGAAAATTTTTAACTTGATACTAAGAACATTTTACTTAAATATAGGAATTTTTATTTAACTTCATTCCAATTGTATTTGACTTACTATGAGTTAAAATAACAACTCAAATATAAGGTCCTTTTCTTGAAAAAATTCAGAGTGTACTCGAATTTAGTAAAGATTCCATTAGTACGAGTAACACCATATACATACTTCATACTTCATGTTAAGAAAAATTTACTTGTTTTGAGGAGGCAATTAATAAACTGTAGTAGAAAATTTACTTATGTGTAGGAATTACTGATCAGTAAGTAGTTTCCATTAACTCATTTCTAGT
Source organism: Tachina fera (assembly GCA_905220375.1). Classification (NCBI taxonomy): domain Eukaryota; kingdom Metazoa; phylum Arthropoda; class Insecta; order Diptera; family Tachinidae; genus Tachina; species Tachina fera. The sequence continues at coordinate 84,380,346 of LR999965.1, read as the reverse complement.
AAAAGCTTACTCATTTCTAGATTATGAACGAATATTTTTTTACTAACTTTTATGAAAATTGTATACTTGATTTAAATTAAATTTTCCTTGGAGCCAAATCATTCCCGAATTTCTTTATGTTAAGCTAAATTTACTTAAATTTAGTTAACTTTTTTTAAAGTGTATATTCTTGTCTAACCATAAAGTCCCCGTACTCATCATTCAGAGAACATCTAAAGCTACGCTCACAATTGTGAAACATTTGCCCAAACAAGCGTAACCACTAAATGCTAATAAAAAATCGTTCAATTCAGAGACAAGTTTGTCAAGTTAAAGAGTAGCCAATAATGTTGGACTCTATGACATTATCTATTAGTTGTGTTCGAAGCTGTTTAATTTGATAAACAAGTGCCTGGATGAAAACTTTTTTCATTAGTGTTTGTTGGTTACGCTTTTTTTGGCAAATGTTTGAGAAGTATGACCGTAGCTTAAGTATGTATTTATTGTTGCTTACTTCATTGCATATGTGTTTTAATATTGTTTTATAATTGGTCTCCTTAATTTCTAAATTTAAAACTTTTAATGTAAAATTTTGTTAAATTTTTTCTAGTTCCTGTGATATTTTTGTCGGTCTGGATAATTGTCTAGCGGTTTTCGTTGAATTTTGAATATACTTGGGTGTAAGTCCTTTCCTGCGACAGTCAAGTAAATATTTTAGCCTCTCATTTTGTTTCGCGAGTTTTTTAATATTTCTGCAGTATGTTTTCAATAGTAAACATAATTCAGTGCAGTATTTCACTTTGATAAGTGCGAAGAAATGTCATATTTTTGCTTTGTATGATCTTTCCAGTCGGTGGGGCCTCCGATAGTATATTTCTAAATTGAAGATTTCGAAGATTTTTTCATGAAAAATTTAAAATTTTGCAGATTTTATCCTAAGAAATTCTGCCAACAATGCATAGAACATTGAGAAGTGGATAAAAAAATATAATAAAAACAATTACGAATTTTCCATTAAAGCCTCATAGATATAATGAGAAGCGAAAAGGGGTACACTCAAAAAAGTTTTACATTAACTGAATGTAGGTTATTTCAGAAGTTTTCCGTGTAGTTTAAATTTAAGGAAAATTCAGTTATTTTACCAAGCCATGTCTATTTTAACTTTTTGTGTATGTTGTTTAATAAACAAACCACAATATAAAAATGATTTTCTGTGCAGTCAATATAATCAATTATTTAGAATATGCCCTACAAGAAGACTAACAGTCAATTGACTGCTCATTTGATCGATAGTCAGGCAGGACATATTCATCATTGCGTAGAACAAAGTTTCCATCACTTTATTAAGGGCAAAATGAAAAATGTGATGGAAACTTTTGTGTACGTGTGATCTTGCATCTCTCTCTAACTAACGAATATAACATATAGTTGAACTGTTCACTCCAGTACTTTTTAATAATCAATGATAGCATAAATATTACTCAAATTTGACTGATCATAATTGAATAATATCCCCCACAATTGAGCAATCATACATGATTGATATACTGACAGAAAATATACTTTTTGTTTTATTTTATTTGCTTTTAAAATACACAAGTAAATATAATATTTAAAACAAATATACAACAAATTAACAAAAATACCAACTAACTTAAGCGGTAGCCAGCCCTCTTCACACCTTTTCATCTCCAACGCACCTTGCTCTTTACAAATATCTAAAATTTTTAAAATAAATATATGTACAAATTAAATTAAACTTTGTGAATATCTTTTATTCATTATTTTACTTATCTTTTTTAAATCTTATAAACTTTAATTAGCACAGAATGAATTGTATTAAAGCCTTCTTCAACCACTAACACATCATGCCCTTTCCAAATATCTAAATATTGAAAAAACATATACATACATACATATGTATATTTTTAATTAAACTTTATACAATTTCTTATGTTTGTTATTATTTTTATCTTACTTTTTCACAAGCACCATTATTTTTTACCACTTTTATACATTTGAATTTTAAAAACCGAACGAACTTTAAATTATTTTCAGTAAAATTCAATATTTTAATTGTTTTGACATATGTATATTAGATGTTCCACTCTAGCATATATGTTAGAGTAGAGCAACTATAATAACTGTTGAATTGAATGTAAAATTGTTGTAAATGTGTTAGTAAAAAAAAAATTGTTTGTGTTAGTTTCAGTCATTCATTTCTTGTAGGGTGTATATTTATTCAGTAAAACTGAAACAATGTAGTTGATCTAAAGTTTTTTTTCATATGATTTTTACTTAGCTAATTTTTCTTTCATAAAAAACTTTAAAAAATATATGAGTACGTACAAACTTCAAAATTATTGTAATAATAAAAAGTAAAAAAATGTTATCAAAAATTATATTTATATTACATTTGTAGTTTCGCGAATACATGAACATACATATAAAATGATGATTATTGCTATTATTGCCAAATATGAAAACAGAATTTAAATTGGTAAGTTGCCTTCATGCAATTGATATCATTTTGTATACGTACATACATACATATGTACATACAATATAAGTATGTGCATGTGTATCATTTTGTTTTCAGGTGGACTTTGTGAATTCTGGGGGCAAATTACGGCATTCGATACGACTCGTAATTTAAAAATATTTCAATAGAGTTTATATGGAAATATTTCTAAATTATGAGTCGTATCGGATGCCGTAATTTGCCCCCTGGACACTATACAGTGAGCGAAGAAGATGCTAGCTGTCTAAATGAACTCGAACCTACTCATATGCAAATATCACTTACAAAAGGTGCAGTATAAATATTTTCAATGATATAGTGTTTGGGTGGGCCAAAAAACTGTAAAAATCTAAAATCCTTAAGATTCCTTGGAAAATTTTATCAAGTTTTTATAAATTGTCCCGCTAAGTCAAAAGAAATAATTATTCTTATTATATATAAGGGAAAATTAAAACCATTTTTCACTCTGGTACTTCTTGCGTGTTAACACTAGAAGCACCGACCGCCCCTAAAAATTCCACCGTTACAAAATTGTTTCTTTGTATATATTGCAACGTTCTTTAGAATACAAACATGAACTATTATTTGTGCAGCTGGTGTGGTAACTTTTGTTTTTATTCTCGCCTTTATTGTATACTTGGGGCTTATTTAATTCGACATATACCAGATATTTATTGCTTTCTTGCTGTAGAGGTTATTGTTACATTGAGATGTACGGCAACAGGTACGAGACTAAACTGTAATTTTAACGAAAGAGAATGCATTTTCACCACACCATCTCCCAAATACTTTTGATTTGGTCTGTTGTTATATTTTCCAATGTAGGGAGCGTATTTATTATAATTTTCATCTCTGTCAACATTCCTCTAAAATTATTTACCATATTTGCCTGGCTTTGAGGCCGCAAATTGGGTAAATCGGCAAGGACATTTAGTAGAAAAATCGTTATATATGAGCCGGGTACGTAACAGGCTTCGGTGATTATGTTAAACTTATCTTATTTCAGTCTTTAAGGCTGTTTCAGACTATAAAACAAATGTTAATACTTTTGACGAAAATTCATCCCTGGTCTTATATTTGTTTAAAAAATTTCATAAAAAAATAACAACTCAACATGTCAGAGCTGCATTTTCCACAAAAGTATTAATACTTGTATTACAGTCTGAATCGACCTTTATTAGCAGTGGTACTTTGATGTAAGTTCCAAATCCATATAAAAAATTAAAATCAAATTTCCAAAAGCTTATCGGACCTTATTAAAAAATAAAGAGTTATGGGCCAAACTTCCTGTAGTGCTGAAAAAATACAGGGTGGCCCAGAAAGACCGAAGTGGTGTGAATTCCTCATAACTTTTTATTTAGGACATATGTTTTTAATTTTTTGTTTTTTAAATACAGTAAATTTATAGGGAATATTTTTAGATTAGTTATTAAAAATTGTATCCCGCAAGTGGTGGCCATTTTCTGCTTCGCACAAATGTGCTCTTTCCATTTCCATTATTCATAACTTATTTATGAGTGACGAAGCCCATTTCCAATTAAATGGGTTTGTTAACAAGCAAAACTTTAGGATATGGGCTAAGGAAAACCCGAGAGTACTTCATCAACGACAATTACACCCAGTTAAGTGTACTGTTTGGTGTGGTGTTTCTTCAGAAAGGATCATTGGTCCATATTTTTTGGAAAATGAAAGAGATGTCGCCATTTCCATCAATGGTGATCGATATCGGGCCATATTGGAAAATTTTGTAAGGCCAGCCGTGGAATACCATCCGCAAATATGGTTCCAACAGGATGGAGCCACAGCGCACACTCCGAGGGCCACAATGGCTATTTTACGCGACATCTTTGGGGAAAGAATAAATTCGCGTAGAAGCAATTTTAATTGGCCTCCGCGTTCCCCGGATTTAACCGCTCCAGACTGTTTCCTTTGGAGTTATTTAAAAGGGAAAGTTTATGTTAATAAGCCTAGGACTATTGAGGAATTAAAAACCAATATTCCAGACGAAATTAACAACATAACACCGGAAGTTTTGCGAAAGGTCATGGAAAATGTGTTGAAAAGAGATCATTTGTGCGAAGCACAAAATGGCCTCCACTTGCGGGATATCATTTTTAACAACTAATCTAAAAATATTCCCTATAAATTTACTGTATTTAAAAAACAAAAAATTAAAAAAATATGTCTTAAATAAAAAGTTATAAGGAATTTACACCACTTCGGTCTTTCTGGGCCACCCTGTATAATATTTAACACTCTTGAATATTAATATCAATTTTTTAAATCATATTGTATACTCATAGTGTAAATTTTTAATATTTTAATGCATTCTTCTTCTTATAGAAAACAATACGTTTAACCAGTTTGGAAGAGGAGTCCAATTTATTATTTATATCATTATTGTAATTATTCTTGTTATTATAATTGTTATTATTAGTATTTATTGCTTTTACGCCAAATCTTGGGCACATATTGCCAATAAACATTTTTTATTACAGATATATAATAAGAAGTCTTGATTTTTTCGGGGTTAAATATATTGTAGTAAAAACCATGATACAATAATATAAAGGTTCTCTCTTTTCGTCGCCATATTAACCTTCTGATGTTTGCCTCAATTATTTTTCACTCTCAAAATTAATGCTACCTTACTAATTTATGAAATCCGAGTTTTTCATTAATTTTTTGACGTTCTTGTTTATTTAATTAAAAATAATTTAAAATATTTCATATATCATATATTTATGAAAAATAAACAGCAATAAAAAGTTATAGCAGCACCAACAACTGCAGCAAAAAAGATACAAGGAAAATGGACTGCAAGGAAATTTCCAACTGAATCAAGACGGAACTCTCTGGTTTATTGCCTTACATTAGCTGCAAACTTTTACAAAAGACCTTTTGTACTTTCGCACTGACCAGAGCACAACATCTAAGCAGATATCGGCGACAAACTTGCTTGCTCTTTGCAAAAAACCAAGAAATTTAAGAGCTGAAATGCAAATATTCGAGTTTGTGTGCTTAACGTAGCTGCCTTACATTATTCGGATGAAATTGTTGCTCGGGTTGTAGCGTCCTTACGGATATTATTGGACTACATGGTCCATTTTTAGGAGAAATGGGATAATAACAACATGGTCCATGTCACAGTTGTTGTACCTATCAACAAAGCATTAACTCTTATTCAGCAACGTCCAAGTCATATGCACAATGTGCAACCTCTTATAAAGAGCTTTTTGTACTTTCACACCGACGAGAGCAAGCTAACATCAAGCATTGATGTCGCCGAGATCCTTCCCAGCATACCATATGCGCTCTAAATGAGCTCATAAAGACTCTTTTGTCGGAACGCTGACGCTCATAATGAGTTCATAAAATAATCATAAACAGTCATAAAACGCTCATATTTGAGTGGCTTTTTCCACTAAAGTGGTCACTCATGAAAGAGCTCTAAATTTTATGCATAAAAGAGTAGTTTCCCAGCTTACCATATGCGCTCTAAATGAGCTCATAAAGACTCTTTTGTCGGAGCGCTGACGCTCTAAATAAGTTCATAAAATAATCATAAACAGTCATAAAACGCTCATATTTGAGTGGCTTTTTCCAATAAACTGGTCACTCATGAAAGAGCTCTAAATTTTATCCATAAAGAGTATTTTATGACTCTTTTTATTTTTAATATTACATGCTGGATTTTCTTTTCTTAATTTATTTGAACGAAGTTCACTTATTATTAATTTGCTTTCTTTTAAGCTTGCTATTTTCATTATTTTAATTATGTATTATTTTTATATTTATTATAAAATAACTCACAATTTTGTCTTTACGCTTCCAAAAATATTCACTAATGAATCAATTTGTGTAACTTCTTTCTTCTGCTTAGCTGGAATTTACCGTTATCTGGCAGCGTGCAGAAATTACTCATAAAAATCACATAAAATTTATCGTTTATGAGCTCAGAAATATGCGCGCAAGAAACACTCATAGAAAGTCATAAAATCGATCGTTTATGAGCTCAGAAATATGCACGCAGGAAACACTCACAGAAGCTCATAGAATCGCTCATATATGAGCTCATATATAAGAGCGCTCCGATAATGGTATGCTGGGTTGCAAAGAAACACGAACAAATTTAAGAGCTTTCAAAGCTGTTTACCTAAATGCAAGTATCACAGTATGTGTGTTTGTGCAATAAATTTGCACACGAAGTGTATGCGAATGTGTATTATATGTATGAAACACACGCTCATGTATTATCTGTTGTGCTAACAATTATATTTTATTTTTAATTAGAATATATTAGTTACTTCTTTAAAACAAAATGCTTGTAAATTTATTATCCACTCCAAGACATTTAAATCATCTAATGATAACAAAATAAAACATCGATATATCGCTTCTATTTACGGCGTTTCTTTTTAAGAAATATGTTGCATCTCTAGCCGTGAGGCTTTTTTATTATCTAATGAATTAAATAATAAATCCAACACTTGCTTTTGTAAGTATTATTACACACAAATTTCGTTATCCTCATGTCCAATTAAAACAACCAACATTAAAACAAAATATGTGTTAAACTACAATTTCTAAACTCAAATTACACATTTCAAAAAGCATTCCTAAATAAAAGTTACCATTATATGTATGTGGCAACGTTTTCCTCTCTGTTTACAAAAAAAACACTATTCAAATAATTTGGGTAAAAGTCATAATTAATTTTAAACGTCAAATGTGGTTTTACTTTTATATTATTGTATCATGGTAAAAACTAATGAAAGAAACAGTAGATTCGATTGATTCGGTAGGTTATTTTTTGTCAGTCAAAATAATTGAAAAAGCAGTTGTTTTTAGAGTTTTGGTTAGTAAATTTATGTAGGCAAAAACAATTGAAAAATACAGATAATCTTAATTATTGTTTTTCGAACTTAATTTGTTTCTATATTTATAATTTTAACGGGCTAAAGTTCGTATCGCTTTTTAAGCCAAATTTCATGTGATAATTATTAATGAACAAATAACATCAAAGTTAGTTGTAAATATTCTGACAACACATAGTTAAACGGAACAGCCAGCCGTTTTTGAAGGCCACTAAATCTTCATCATCAGTGTTCTTCTGTGTTGGTTCACTGTGTGTGGTGTCATTTGATGTAGATTTCTGCCTTATATACGAAACTTTCTTGCAAATGGAATATGTGAATTGTTTTGATTCATCGTATTTTAATTTGCTGAAACATGTTTTGTAATGAAAGCCCAAATTTACCATCACCCAAACGGCTGGCTGTTCCGTTTAACTATGTGTTGTCAGAATATTTACAACTAACTTTGATGTTATTTGTTCATTAATAATTATCACATGTAATTTGGCTTAAAAAGCGATACGAGCTTTTTTAACCCGTTCAAATCATGAATACAAAAAATTTTACTACAAGCCGCTGAACAACGTTATCCACAGATAGATAAAGAGGCGTTGGCGATTATCTGGGCGGTACAAAAATTCTTTAAATATTTGTATGCACGGCACCGGAGCCTTATAACGGATCACAAACCATAGCTTCAAATACTGCAACCAAACAAATCTCTACCGGTGTTGTGTATATCACGTATGGCAAATTATGCAGATTTTCTGTCTAACTTTGATTTTGACCTGACAAATAAATCTTCCAAGGAAAATGCAAATGCTGATTACCTGTCGCGAGTAATGTACAAGGCAGCAGATCCAGGTATTATACAAAGAATACTTGATGAGCCTGATGAGTTTGATAATTTTATAATAAATCAGATTGGCCAACTTCCGATAACGGCGGTACGAATAGTGCAGGAAACAGAAAAAGATGACCACCTCGGAAAAATTTTGCAGTTAATAGAAAGTGGTAAGTGTTTAGCTGCATATGAATACAAATCACCGGAGATAAATTACAAACTTTCATACGGGTGCTTAACTTATGAACATCGAATCGTTATTCCTCCAAAGTGTCGTGAAAATAAATGAAATGCATCGTTCTCATTTGGGCGTGGTGAAAATGAAAGGCATAACTCGGCCTTTTGTATACTGGCCGGGAATAGATAAAAACATTGAGAACATCGCCACGGTCTGTGACCTATGTGCAGAAAATGCTAATAGACCAGAGAAGGTGAAAACTCACCACTGGGAATATCCGGAGCGCGTACATATCGACTACGCAGGATCATTTGAGTGTATGATGATGCTCATTATTACTGACTCGTACTGTAAGTGGTTAGAAGTCAAAATAACAAAATCAATTACTGCAGCAGCTACCATTGAATTATTAGACGAGGTGTTTGCAACATATGGGGTACCTCTAATGTTGGTTTCCGATAACGGAACAAACTTTGCTTCAAAAGAATTTAACGATTTTTTAAAAAGTTTTGGCATTAAATATCACAAATATACAGCACCGTACCACCCAGCCACTAATGTGCAGACAGTAAAAATGCTCTAAAAGCAATGGGTACAACTAAGGGAACCCTACGAACAAATGTGAACGAGTTCTTAAGGCAATACAGGAACGCACCCCATTACACGACAGGCCAGTCTCCAGCACAACTTTTGTTAGGTCGTCAACTTCGCACACGCGTGGACTTGTTGAGACCAGAGTATGTTAACATTAAAGTTTCTGCTGCGCAGTATTTAGTAACCAATGGAAATTATCGACAATACTAAGAAAATCAAACGGTACATTTTTTATCGGGTAACCCCCGAATAACGAAATGGTTATAAGGAAAAGTCAACAAACGATTGGGAGAAATCCATTATGAAATAACGTTCCAAGGTAAGATTCGAGCAATGGGCAAAACTGAACCGAAGTACACAAAATCTAACACCTACGCATTACATTCAAGCACTTGTTCAAAGGCTGTGAGTAAGCCAATTAGGCAAACTAACTATACCTCCTTGGACACTTCGAGGCAAGAAAATGTACCAACATATGACAATGAAACTACTACTTCAGCTAGATTAGATACCACAGAGAAAAACAGCGAATACTTTTTTACCCACCAAACCTCAAGCGGCTTTAAGGGATTTACTCAAACAATACCACAAGGAAGGAATGACATCTTTTCCGCATCCACACCTAATGATCTGCCTATAGAAGGGAATAGGAGTGAGTGTTTTTCATCATCTACATCTAATGCTCCAGCCATAGAAGAGAATAATGTTATACGCCGTTCAAAAAGATTTCAGAAACATAAAGATTATATTCTGTCCATGAGGGGGAAGAGTGTTATATATGAACTTATTGACTCCACCTCATTGTTATTTTGGGATAAAAACTCAGTTAATAAATATATTTGTCTACTTTTTGATTTTATAAACTAACAATTTTTAATAAGGCAGAAATTTACATCAACTGACACCACACACAGTGGACCAACACAGAAGAACGCTGATGATGAAGATTTAGTGGCTTTCAAAAACGGCTGGCTGTTCCGTTTAACTATGTGTTGTCAGAATATTTACAACTAACTTTGATGTTATTTGTTCATTAATAATTATCACATGTAATTTGGCTTAAAAAGCGATACGAACTTTAGCCCGTTCAAATTATAAATATAGAGAAAAATACAGTAGTTTTTACTGTTTAGGTAAGTTGTTTTCAGGTTGTTAAAAAAAATTAAACAAACAGTAGTTTTAAATGATATGTAGGTTGTTCTTTGTGGTTTAAAATAAAAGAAAAAACATTAGATTTTACTGAAATTTTATGTTAAAAAATTAACATTTAAAAATAACTGAAAAATTTTTTGATTCAAATGAAATGTTAGTAATCCGTTTTTTAACTGAAAGTACTATTGCATTAAATGATTTTTCATTTGAATTTACCTACATAATATTTTGAGTGAATGTTTAAAAAAATTACTTCCAGTTTATGTATGTATATTAAAAGTACTACGTTTCCCCTTTGCTAGTTTGTGCAATATTGAAACTTAATTTTGCATTTCCTCTTCTTTAGAAACCATCTCTTAAAAGTTTCGAATCTAATAAAAAAAAAATAGCAAAATCGCTCCAGACGTTCTCATGTTATACATGGACCGTTTCCATATACATATGCATATATATCATATACATATATACATATACATATATATATATATATATATATATATATATATATATATATATGTATATATATACCATATATATAAAAATACCTTTCAAGCAAGTCCAGATTGAGAAATCTACTATAATTCTATCCGATTTTATGACGAATTTAATTAAATTGTTCTATGTATATATGGAAAAATATCTATTTTGAAATTTTGGGGGGCTCCACATCCGACTTAGAGATATAGTTTCTTCAGCAAAATTTCTTAGAATCACCTATAGATTACGTTTTTGCTATACGCTTCATAAAAATATCGTTCCATACAATTTGACCCGCCTTATTATATACATATTTATATACAGTATTACCCAATTCACAAAGTCATAAGTGATAAATGACTATTTAAGACCAAATAGCACCGTTGTGAACGGCCTGCTGTATTGATATATAAAAAATTGTCATAAACGATAAGTTCTTTCGTTGAAAGACTACCAACTGTTTGAATTTTTTGTTTTTAATGGGTTTATTATAACATTTATATAAAATTCGGAGATTTTGCTATTTCTTTCTAACAGTTTTGGCGATTTCTAATGAATTTTAAGGATTGTTTCCGATTTTGCGAGTTCTCGCAAATATTGCAAAAATTTAAAAATGAAAGCGAGTTTTTGCAATATTCGCGATAAAAGCGAGTTGACGTTTTCTAATGAATTTGAATTATTGTTTCCGAGTTTGCGAATTTTCGCAATATTTGCGATGGAAGCGAGTTGTCGATTTCTAATGAATTTTGAGGATTGTTTGAAAGCGATTTTTTAACAGTTTTGGCGATTTCTAATGAATTTTAAGGATTGTTTTAGAGTTTGCGAATGTTAGCGAATTTTTTATTCGCGATGAAAGCGAGTTTTGCAAGTACATATTCTGATTCATAAGTTTTTGCGAATTTTAAGCTTTGCGATTATGCTGCTGTTAGCACATTTTTGCGAATTTTAAAAATTTTCGAAATTTTTACCGAATTATTGACATTTTTTAGAGTTTTAGAGATATTTAATAAAAATTATGGTTTGTTTAAAATTTTGCATTTTTTTTTTTGCAAATTTCTGTTATTTTTGCAAGTGATTTTCGCCGGAGGGAATATTTCCATAATTTAGTATCTATTTTATGATATAAAAATATCCATAACAAGCAGAGATTTTGACTAGAGTTGTTAAGTCGTCAAATATATGGTGTTGAAAAAAATTAATATACGCAAAGAATTCTTGAAGGCAAGTTTTTCGAACTATGCGAGGTCCATCTTTCTTCCCAATTGCGTTCTTAGCATAATGAACGTAAAATAAAATATTTATGTAAAATAAATAGCAGAATGAAAAAACATAGGTACCAGTCTTATTGTCATAAAATATTTTTATATGAAAAATATGAGCAATATTTTATGACAGTCATTAACGTTTATGACTTACAACAAATATGACGCAATAGAACATTTTGTGAATTGGCTCTATATGTATGTGGGCATTTCTCTCAGAAGGTCTAGCGAGACGAAAAAATTAAAAGTTCTTGAACATTTTTTTGAAAGAAAAAAACAATCAAATTTAATAAATCTGCAAAAGTTTTGCATTTATTCATTACTCATTTCGAGATATTCATGTCCATAGTCAAGATTGTGAAACTTTTTTCATATTTCATATATATATATATATATATATATATATATATATATATATATATATATATATATATATATATATATATATATATATATAAAATAAGTTTAGTAGGTTTTGAATGGATTTTTTTTTGTCTTTGTGATTTTCAAAAATATTATTATTCTATGAATTCTCATATAGTTTTTGAAAGTCTGTGCATAAAGTAAGAGGTTTGTGACTGTTCAAAATTAGTGGTTGAAGTCTACTGATGATTTGGTTTAAGCGCCAATGAAATACGTATATAGACCAAGCTAAACCACAAGCAAATAAATTTCAAATTAAAATATAATTATGACAATATGTCGAATAATAAACTTCTTAAATGTATATAACTATGAATATGAATGTATGAATTCATGTATGGAAATATATGGACTAATATATGAAATGTATTATAACACATGAGCTCATATATGAAAATTTAATTATGAAGCTCTTCATATGTGGATCCATATATAAATATAAGATTTTATATATGGAGCCATATAAGAATGTATACATACATGATATCTCACATGAGATCGTTTTTGCAATCAAAAAAGCTTAAAATTGTATCACTGTTGAATTGGAAATCCATTAGAAAATACATACGGTATGCAAAGTTTATATGCGTACCCTCAACGTTTAAAATAGAAAAACTTTTTGTTATAAAAAAAAACATTTAAGAAATTTATTATTCGACATATTGTCATAATTATATTTTAATTTGAAATTTATTTGCTGGTGGTTCAGCTTGGTCTATATACGCATTTCATTGTTGCTGTAACAAATCATCAGTAGACTTCAACCACACATTTTGAACAGTCACAAACCTCTTACTTTATGCACAGACTTTCAAAAACTATATGAGAATTCATAGAATAATAATATTTTTGAAAATCACAAAGACATTCTTGTATGATTTTATACATTGTGGCCTCATTTAATATATCAAATAATCAAAAGGATAATCCAGTCATTAATTTTATAGAAAATAATAAAATTCTCTAGATAAGAAACAAAGTTCATATTACTTTATTGAAAACTATTGTTAGACGGATTATTTTATCTTTTATAATTAATTGCATTAGTTTTTAATCTGATTTCTTAAGCTAAATGTTATGTACGAATATGATTTATGTGTTTTTTAAATAATTGATTCACCTTTTGATGAATGAAATGACTTTTATTCGTTTTGAATTATTTGTCCAAACAAATGTTTCATTAAATACAACCTCTCTCCCAAGTCTAAAAAAATTTAATTTTAATAATTTAATTTGTTGTACAGCAGTGCCTTTTGTGAATCAAGAGTGTATGAATATGAATTTTGCACATACATGTATGAAAATGTATGAATATATATATATATATATATATATATATATATAATCATATATGCCCATATACCCTCATTTTTCGGATCCGAACCATATATGCTCCATACATATTTTTTTAGCTGGGTGGGCAGACCCGTTAATTTAGAACCAAAAGCAGTTAAACTACGTATCTGATTTGCCTTTTATTATTTTTTGTTCCATTTTTATAAAATTAATATTCTTTAAAAATTGCTTAATATTGGAGAGACACACTATCTAGTTCCCATGCGTATTTAACAGTTGTTTTATAAAAATATTTTTTTAAGTTCTGTTTTCATAAAAAATTAAAATATCTTTTGAAAATATGTATGTATGTATGTATGTATGTATATACATAAAAGTATCCATTAAAACATCTCTCGAAGCTTATATTTTGTACCATCAAGTGGGCCAATAAAAGTTTGAAAACTTATTAACTTGATATTTTTAATGAAAGAATATATTTTTTCAGAGGAAACTTTTTGTCCTTGAGAGTCGGAAGAAGTAACACATCTGCAAGTCAGTAGTGTGTTTTATGTTCCTCCGGTATCAAAGTGTGACATAAGGATCAATGTAAAATGGCACATCATGCTAGGTGTGACCGTAGTGCTATTTTTCTTCATGCTATTTTATGTGTATCCAAGTCTCCCATAAGGATCAATGTAAAAGTGCTCTTTATGCTAGGTGTGGCCGTTGTGTTATTCTCCGTCATGCACCTTTATTTTTATTTCATGTGTATACCTGCGTATCACCGCCTCCCATAAAAATGAATTTAAAAGTGTACATCATGCTAGGTGTGGCTGTTGTGTTATTTTCCTTCATCATGATTATTTTGAAGGGAAGATAGTTGGAAATGAAAATTTTATTAAGTGGAATTTTTTAAATATTTCGTATATTTATTTTATTTTTTCTATTTTATTCACTTACATACATTTCTGTTGGTTATTGTGTTTGTGTGCGTAAGGAAAGTGCTACTCTATGACTAAGTAGATCTATTTTTACCTCAGCTGATGAATTTTTTGTTATTTAAATTGATTCGCTATAATTGCATTGTATATCCTTAAATTTTATGAAATTACACCTTTCATTTGGATACCGCTTGGATTTTTATCACTGCTGCTGCAACCGCATTATTGCTTTTCAACAATAACCGGCAAAATAGTGCTTGTGGTGCATGTAATAAAGATATTAGCAAAGGAGGTAGTTTACAATGCGACATCTGTCTTCAATGGTTTCACCTGCGATGTGCAGAGATGTCGTGAAGTTTTTTCTTCTTCCATGATGAAGCAAACTGGAATTTTTTCTAATGCGATGTGTCGCGAATTGCCTATTTATGAATGTAAGACGCTATTCGCGGATGCTGCCGTATAATATTTATTTTGATACTTTTAATTCATTAGCTAACTACCTCATGATTTTTTTAATTTTCTCGCAACATAACCAACTGGTTACTCTTATATTTCCTTCTATTTATTTTTTAAATATAAATACTAACAAATATATAAATACCCAGCTAAAAAAATATGTATGGAGCATATATGATATCCCATATATGGATCGGATCCGAAAAATGAGGGTATATGGGCATATATGATTACATATATTCATACATTTTCATACATGTATGTGCAAAATACATATTCATAAACTTGGGATTCACAAAAGGCACTGCTGTGCAATAAATTAAATTATTGAAATTAAATTTTTTTAGACTTGAGAGAGAGGTTGTATTTAATGAAACATTTGTTTGGACAAATAATTCAAAACGAACTAAAAGTAATTTCATTCATCAAAATGTGAATCAATTATTTAAAAACACATAAATCATATTCATACATAACATTTAGCTTAAGAAATCAGATTAAAAACTAACGCAATTAATTATAAAAGAAAAAATAATCCCTCTAAAAATAGTTTTCAATACAGTAATATGAACTTTGTTTCTTATCTAGAGAATTTTGTTATTTTCTATAAAATTAATGACTGGATTATCCTTTTAATTATTTGATATATTGGATGGAGCCACAATGTATAAAATCATACAAGAATGGTTTTTTTTAACAAAAACTTTTTCTTTTTTAAACGTTGAGGGTACGCATATGAACTTTGCTTACCGTATGTATTTTCTAATGGATTTCCAATTCAGCAGTGATAAAATTCCAAGCTTTTTTGATTGCAAAAACGATCTTATGTGAGATATCATGTATGCATACATTCTTATATGGCTCCATATATAAAATCTCATATTTATAAATGGATCCACATATGAAGAGCTTCATAATTAAATGTTCATATATGAGCTCATATGTTATAATACATTTCATATATTAGTCCATATATTAGTTCATATATAATAGTTTTGCGATGTATAATCCCATATATTCCCATACATGAATTCATACATATTCATATATAGTTATATACATTCATATATTAAAAATATATGGACCATATATAATTTTTTTAGCTGGGTAAGTGTAATATTTAGTGTAGTAAAGTCTGCTCAGACGAAGTCCTTTAGAAAACGCGAAATTAAATGCTAGCATGAGTGAAATTTGCATGCAAGATTTCAATACAGTAGCTTGTGTTTTAAATTTATCTAGTTGGTAACTTACATAAGCACCCAGCTAAAAAAATTATATATGGTCCATATATTTTTAATATATGAATGTATATAATTATATATGAATATGTATGAATTCATGTATGGAAATATATGGAATTATACATGGCAAAACTATTATATATGAACTAATATATGGACTAATATATGAAATGTATTGTAACATATGAGCTCATGTATGATCCATATATAAATATAAGATTTTATATATGGAGCCATATAAGAATGTATGCATGCATGATATCTCACATAAGATCGTTTTTGCAATCAAAAAAGCTTGGAATTTTATCACTGCTGAATTGGAAATCCATTAGAAAATACATACGGTATGCAAAGTATATATGAGTACCCTCAACGTTTAAAAAAGAAAAACTTTTTGTTACAAAAAAACATTCTTGTATGATTTTATACATTGTGGCCCCATTTAATATATCAAATAATCAAAAGGATAATCCAGTCATTAATTTTATAGAAAATAACAAAATTCTCCAGATAAGAAACAAAGTTCATATTACTGTATTGGAAACTATTTATTAGTTTCATTAGTTGCATTAGTTTTTAATCTGATTTCTTAAGCTAAATGTTATGTGCGAACATGATTTATGTGTTTTTTGAATTATTTGTCCAAACAAATGTTTCATTAAATACAACATCTCTCTCCAGTCTAAAAAAGATTAATTTTAGTAATTTAATTTATTGCACAGCAGTGCGCTTTTGTGAATCAAGAGCGTATGATATGAACTTTGCATACTGTGGAGGGAATTTATACATATGTACATGTATGAAAACGTATGAATATATATAATCATATATGCCCATATGCCCTCATTTTTCGGAACCGAACCATGTATAGGATATCATATATGCTCCATACATATTTTTTTTAGCTGGGTATTGCAATAATATAATAATAATATTGTGACGAGGTGTATTTGTGTGAAATGTATTGGAAGCACTAAAAAGCTCAATTTCTACTTGTGACCATCGATTTGTATGTATGTATATACATATGAACATTATTTATTATAAATCTATAGCATACATACAAACATATATTTTTATGTATGTACATGGTCCGATACAGTTTTAGTAGCATTTACATATTTTAGGTACTTTTTCTTCGGTGCAGTCACCATTTGAACTTTTTTAATTCCCATCACTGGTTCATCTTTTTTATATTAAAACAACAAAACAAAGTAAAGCGTACGCACGTTTTTAAATGTTCTATAAGTGCACAAACGTGCTAACAATGCGGTACGGTACTGTACAGGAACAGCAACATCAAGGGCACTTTTTTTGTTTGCAGTGTTTTTTTGTTTTTGTTATTTATGACTATGTAAAAAATATTAGCAAAGAAAATAAAGCTTATTAAAAAAAGTTGTTAGTATGTATTCCGAATATATTTTGATATAATTTTTTCTTGTTTAGTATGTAAGAAAAACTCCGTTCAGACGTCTGTTTGCTATGAATGTACAACGAGAATGATGGTTAGATCTATGTAAAAATTATCTAGCAGCATGTTTGAGACAGTTCTGTCTATTTTTATTACACATATTTTATAGCTTTTTCCAAGAAAATGGATCAGTAATTTCTAAAAAAGGATGAAAAAAAACAAACCATGCATTTGCAGCACGTAACGGTATGCGGTATATGGAAACATCTGTCTAGTATTTAGTACACTTGATATTTAAAGTTTTCTTATTGCACGTTTTGTGTTTGAATTGTTTTTTTTAATGGAATTTTTATAATCGTCTGTCTCCTCTTTTTTTATTACAAATATTTGATAGCTTTTTCCAAGAAAAACGAGCAATAATTTTTAAGAAAGGATGAAAGAATTGCATTTGCAGGACGTAATTGCATGACATTTTTGCTTAATTATTTCGATATGTTAATTCTTTTTACTTCTTTTATATGTTTAAATTTGTTAGTGCGGAAAGAAATAAAGATGAATTTTAAGATTTGTGTGTGCATCTATGGGTGGGAAAAATCGTTCAATTAGGGTTATTAAGCGCAGTACCTGTTGTGTAGAAGTGGTGTCGTTGTTTTTTGTTAGTGTATTGAGTTTTGTATGGTACTGCATTGAATTGTTTAGTGTATGTACATATATAGAAAAGGTGCAGTTGCAAGATGTAATAATTTATGAGGGGTTGAATTATTATTATTTGTTGTTTAAAATAAGATTTTAATGACCGAATTTCTCCTTTATAGTTACCTTGTTTATTGGTCATTTAAAAATGGAAAAATATGCATTTAACAACAAAGGGGTACAAAAAAAAATCTTAATTTTAGTTTTAGTCTGTGAGTTAGGATATTTGATCATGTTATATGTGTGTGCTTGCATTACATAATTGCCTACCTGAAATTATGTGTGTTTGTTTGTGTGCATTGGTAAGTTCTATTATTACCCACTTGACCTGAGATTCGATAAAAACGTATGCTCACTAAAGCGAAGAAATTTCGAAAAAAAATTCTTCGATATTTGTTCGCTAATCTAAGGAAATTCGAATGTTCGCTAAAGCTTCGAGTATCGAACTTCTCTCGAATGTGTGTCAGCCTGTTAGTCTAGAGGTACCAAGTTCGATGCATAACAGTACTGTAAGTTAAAAAATAAAATAAGAACACGATAGCCTAGTGGATGTGGGTTAGTCTGTTAGAATGGAGGAACCATGTTCAAATCATATAGCGTGAGTTAAGGTAATAAAAAAATAAATAAAAATAAGTTAAAATAAATAAATAAAATTACTTGTTTTTTGTTTTTCTGTTGCCTTTTTGAGATATTGATATTAGTTCGATATTCTCTCACTTTTGATATTGCTAGCGAAACTTCGATAGCGAATGTTTTTTGAGTCAAAACTGAGCGACAGGTGAACTTCAACGATTCATTTTTGAGTATCACTCTCGATAGTTTTACACGATAAATGTTCGAGATGTATTCGAAATCAATATCAATAACGGAAGTCTTGGTTAAGTGGGTATGGATAGAAGAAATATACTTACCAGACATCTGCAACAAGTGCTAAATTTTCGGGCATACGTAATCATGCACATTGATTTTTATGATCTAATCGTTTTTGTTCGAAAGCAAAAAATACTTGTTTGAGCAACCGTTCGTTTCAATCATTCAGTTTTACTCACTTATTCTTTTGTGCGAATATGAATGTTCTGATTATGTCGTTAAGTGTACGAAACTCATGTTGCAACTAACCCAACGTGTTGTTAGCGGAACGAGTGTTTTATTAATTTGTTAAAGTAATTTTCTACTCGACACAGGGAGATGTTATATAAGTTATTTGTGAAAATTAGTTACATGTGGGTATTTTTCTGGTGTCGAACGTGATGGTCGTACGCATTTAAAATATGAAAACACAAAATACCAAAACATTTTCAGGTTAGTTTTTATTCTAAGTTATAACTTATAGGGAGCACTAGAATCTATGTTAAAGTTGACAGCAGATAGAAATAGGGATAAAAGAAAATGCTAAAAAAGTATAGGTTCGAAAGCGACAAAAATGGAAGTAATTTTCATGCACACGCCTAAAAAGGAGAAATTCAGCAAAGCCTAACATAGTTTCGTATTGAAATTAACTTTAGAATTTTACCTAACAGTTTTACTTTTTAAATGCGTTTGGCCTTGGCAAAAAATCTTGTGTTTGTATTCTCTTAAGCTATAATCTGGGTCGATACGTGACGTTTTGAACGTGACAATTTGTCCACAATGATTCCACTATTTAGTTATTAGTAACTGTTAAACAAATTTGTTCTGCAAAATATAAAATTGATATTAATATAAATTAAAATATTTCTTTATGTGAATACGCAGTCCGAGCTACTTTTATTTCTACACCATCGCACAGAGGGGTATTTGAACCAAAGAGACCGTAAAATGCCATTTTCGTCCCCACCTCCTTTTGTGTGACAAATTTATTATTTGCAAAAATAATCTAAATATTAAAAAAAAAATTACTACTTAAGCTTCAATATCAAAATAATTAAAATTTGAGCTTTTGTGGGCAGCGAGAAGTTAACGTTACCAGGAACTCCCCTGTCAAAAAAGTTTTTAACTCATATTTATCTATGCAAATAGGAGCAAAAACAGAAAAAGGTGATATTTTGGCTCAAATACTCCTCTGTTCATCGCAAGAAAACAAGTGCAATTTTTGGATACCAGGATTTTTTTTACTTTCTGCCATTTGTCAATGATTTGAAGGGAATACTTTTCAACTTGTTCAGATGAAATAAAATATACTACAGATAATACTACATTTTTAGATTTGGTAATTTGCC
>LR999965.1:83709050-83759642 GCA_905220375.1 Tachina fera | reverse complement strand
ATATACATATACATATACATATACATATACATATACATATACATATACATATACATATACATATACATATACATATACATATACATATACATATACATATACATATACATATACATATACATATACATATACATATACATATACATATACATATACATATACATATACATATACATATACATATACATATATACATATACATATACATATACATATACATATACATATACATATACATATACATATATATATATACATATACATATATGGGTATAAAGGTTGGTGTTAGAAATAAATTCTACAGCTACAAGCTCACTACAAATGTCGTCCCTTTTGTTTTCTCATTATTTTGGAATCTTTTGTTTTTCCATCTACATTCATGTCATCTTCCCTGGAGTGGCAGGTCTTTCTGCGGGTTTACCACTATTAAGACACCTAAATAATTAACCTACACATGGTTTTACCAAGTTGTTATGGAAAACCTTCTCGGAATTTCTAATTTTTAAGTTAACATTTACAGGTGTTGGAACTTGTAAAACTTCATAAGGTCCTAACCAAATGGGTGAAATTTGTTCTTCCGTGCTTGGTTTTTCAGCTATACTTGTTGTCCTACCTTGAATGTCCTTGTCTTTGTCCCCTTGTCGTAATGTTTCTTGGAGTTGGCCTTGGCTTGATCTTGATTTTGTTTTACTAGTTGATAGCTTCGTTGTATCTGGTATTTTAGGATCTTACTAAAATTATCTGCATTATATACTGGTGACGGTTTTTCTTTTAGTTTAATAGGTACTTCTAACTCGAATCCATATAGGATTCTATTAGGTGTTTGTTTGGTAGACATATGCCTCGTATTATTGTGTACATGCATAGCATGATGTAACCATTCATCCCAATTAGTGCCATCCATCTTAACGAAACTTCTCAAATACTCTGCCAAAGGTTTTTGAGTTCTTTCCAATAATCCATTGGATTGGGGGTGATATGGGGTAGTGTTAATATTTTTTGTTCCTAACAGCTTACAAACTTCTCTAAATAGTTTCGAAGTAAAATTTGTACCATTATCAGTCACCAAAACCTTGGGTATGAAAAAACGGGAAATTATTTCATTGAAGAACTCTTTTGCCACCGTGGTTGCTTCCATGTCCGAGACGGCTGCACATGCTAGGAATTTAGAGAAATCGTCCAAAAATGTAATTATATATTTATTGCCTCTAGCAGATTCTGGCAACGGCCCAACAATATCCATATAAAGTCTGACAACTAGTCTACTCGGTGTTTTTGTTAAAATCATCGGCATTCTTTCTACTTTTGAAATTTTGTTTCGTTGGCAAAGTTTACAGGTAGCAACATAGTTTTTAATTTGTCGCTGCATACAATACAATTTATACTGATTTCTAATGCGATGGTATGTTTTCAGTGGCCCTTGGTGTCCTCCCAAAGGTGTATCGTGGAATGCCTTTATTACTCTCTTAATATCTTCTTTATTAGTTAAATACGCTGCGGTATCTTCCTGTTCCATATCTTCGTTCTCATCCATCTCATCGGTTTGTGATTCACTTCTCTTATTCGAGTTTACTTGTAGCTCTCTTGCTTTTGCTCTAGTTACTGCTCCTATGTTTACTTCTTCTAGTGGGAGACGACTCAGAGAATCCGCGTTCTGATTGCTGTTCCCCGGCTTATAACGTATTTCAAAGTCGTATTCCAGTAGTTTAAGTCTTAGGCGGCCTAATCTGCCTTCCTGATTCTTAAGATTCGCAATGCCTTTTAAGGGCTTGTGGTCTGTAAAGACCGTAAAGGGTCGGCCTAGCAAATAAGGTCTAAACGTCTTTACTGCCCATACGATGGCAAGTAGTTCCTTCTCTATTGTTGAATATCGCTTTTCTGTGGCGCTTAGTACTCTGCTCGCGAAGTAAATTGGTAAATCACTATTTGGCTCTCCTTGAGAAAGAATAGCTCCTAAGGCTTCATTACTAGCATCAGTGGTAGGAATAAATGGTTTTGTAAAATCCGGGTATTGTAGTAGAGGGGGATTTGCAACTGCTGCCTTTAGTTTGTCCATGGCTTGTTGGCACTGTTGAGTCCATTCCAATTTCACGTCCTTAATAATTTGTTAAGTGGTAGTGCTATGTCTGAGGAGTTTGGTATAAACTTCCTATAATAGTTAACCAGTCCCAGAAATGCTTGTAGTTCTTTGATATTTTTGGGCGGTGGTATGTCCTTCACTGCTCTTGTCTTACTGGGATCTGGTAATACTCCCTTTTCTGAACATTGGTGACCTAGATAAACCACCTCCCTTTGGAGAAACTGACACTCTTCGGGGTGTAACTTGAGATTATACCTTCTTAAGACATATAGTACTCGCTTTAATCGTATCTGGTGGTCCTCTAGATTTCTTCCGTTTATTACTATATCGTCTAAATATACAAAACAGTCGATACCCTGTAGACCGGTTAATATTGAATTCATGATTCTCTGGAAAGTGGCTGGTGCTCCTGTTAAACCAAAAGGCATACGATTGAAGTCGAAATGGCCCAAATTCGTACTGAATGCCGTTTTCTGTCTATCGCTTGGGTCCACTAAAACTTGATAGTACCCGCTTGCTAGATCGAGAGTCGAAAAGTATCTGCTGTATCCCAGCTGGTCCAGGATCTCGTCAATCCGTGGTATGGGAAAAACTTGTTTTATAATAGCGTCATTTAATTTTCTGAAGTCGACCACCAAACGCCATTTTTTCTTTCCATCCATTCCCGCCTTTTTGGGTACTAGAAGGATTGGTGAATTCCAAGGGGAAGTGCTGGAAGATATTATTCCATCTTTGATCATCTGGCCCACTTGACTATAAATCTCATTTCGATGGACCTCAGGTAGCCTATACTGCTTAGTATTTATTGGGGGTTGACAGGGATCAGTTGGTATTTTGTGTTTAAGTACACTGGTGTACGTAAGACTGTCTCCGGGAAGTTGAAACATATCGTCGTATGAATTCAAAATATTTTCGATCGAAGCCCGTTCTTCCGGGTTCAAGTCTGAGCTCAACGGTACTGTTTTAATAAGTAACTTACTTCTTACTGCTTTATCAGTAGTTCCTATTGTATTTATGACTGATGTCGCTTTTAGTGTGTAGTTTTTCGGGTTCTCATAGCTCAAACCTATTATTTCATTGATATTTATTGTAGAATCATTGGTGTTTAAAATGGGCACAAATGCGGTGCCCTTCTTTACAGTTGTTAGAGTTTCACCCACAAAAACCCCTGGCAAAATTTCCAATTTATTTACCATAATTTCTCCTTTAGCAGTTGTAACTACGACCGATATTATTGCCTGGTAACGCGCCTTGATAGATAAGTTTTCGGCTATATACACCCGTTGGTTTTTGCCTTCTGTAGTCAGCGGTATGGAAGCTATTTCTTCCTTATTATCAAAAAATTTAATATTTTTGTTAATTGTATCGGTAACAGTCCTGTTCCATAATACATCTCTACCGATTAATCCATCTGCTGGAAGTCGGCTACCTTCTGGTGCTACATGCATCTGTACTGCAAGTGTTTTTACGCATGCATGTTGTGCAGTTATAGTTCCTTTCGTTGTAATATTTCCCCCAAATGCGCCTGACAAGTCCTTTTGATTGCTTGAGTCTATCACCACGTGTGGTGCTAAAGATTCAGCTTTTACTAATGTGGTATCTGCTCCTGTATCTACCAGTAAGGATAAGTTTTTGCCTAGTGCTTCACTGCATGGAAAATCAATAAATGCGTCATTTTTCTCTTTACCATTGTTACCACCTTGCAGATTCTGTTCTTTTTTCGACTCAGACCTGCAGTTAGAATAATTTCTTTCTGTATAATTTTCCGGTATATACGTATGGATGTTTTTATGCCAATGTGTTTTCTTGTCAGTCTTTTAATTGCTACCCTCACTTGGTTTAATAAAGTTTCGTTTGCTGATTTCCTTTCAATTGTTTCGTGTATCCATTAACTGTCGGCATCCCAGTCCATTAGTTTTGGCTGGGCCGCCGCGAGTTTCCCGAATTTCGTGCTCGGCAGTTAGTTCCTAGATGTCCCGTTTCATTACAATTATAGCATTTCGGTGGTTCATTTCTCCCACGGCCATGGTATACTTGATTCATGTTGGCATTGATGGATCTTTGTGTTGTAGACTGTTGACCACTTTGCGTGCTATTGTGTTGTTGCCTTTGGTCATTGTCATTTCTTCTGAAGTAATTACCGTTAGGTGGTTGCCAGTTTGTGTTTAGCGGTGTGCTTGGGTTGCCTGAATATCTTTGCTGTGGTTTTCTACAGAACTGATTTTCTGCGTGTCCGGACGTTCTGCATATCCTGCAGAATAATGCTCTTAAACGTTTTCTGCATTCTACTTCCTTATGTCCCTTATTATTGCAGTAATCACACTTGTCAACTCTAGTGTCTCGGTTTGATTCACATTCTGGCCCAATTTCATGCCCATATTCTCCACATTTAATGCAATATGGAGTGTTACGCCACTGTTCACAATTTGTTCTGTTGTGACCTTGTTGCTTACAGAAACTGCATTGAGTATTCAGGGTAATAGTGTTTATTGCGATGTGGTTTTCTCCAAAAAGTTGCTCAGCTTCCTCTACTATTTGAGTTAGCTTCTGTAAGCCCTCGCTTTCTTGGCCAATAAACCTAGTCCTTAATGCCTGGTCCCTAAGACCTTTGATAAAGCTTCTTACTGCTATTCTTTTGAAGTCTTCCAGTATCGTTTTTCTGCTACCTTCTTCACTCCATTCATTTGTTACTAGACTCCCGGCTTCATTTAGTAGAGTTTCAAGTCGATTACCAAATCTGCTAGCTGACTCTTGATTTCCTTGCTTGCACGAAACTATGAGTTCTCTTATTTGATCTAAAGTTTTCCTCTTCAAATACACCTTTTTTATTGAATCACATAATGCGTCTATCGTGCCGAATGTTTGTGGTGCTATTTGAACGTAAGCTGGTCCCATTAATCGCAGTTTCAGGCATTCTATAATATCTTGTGCTGGGACTCCATTTTCTTCAGAGGACAGCTCTCGTTCTACTAGCTTACATCCTTGAATTAATCGAAACACTTCCGATGTTAAATCTGGTCCTTCGGTGCCGAAAAATGTGGGGACTATATTGTTTACTATTTTGGTAATTGTCGATATTGCAGGCATCTTGTATGCATTTGTGTTTATATTACTGGAATCTTCTTCGGTGATTATAGGGGATAGTGGGTACTTCTTTAGTGAATTCCTAGCTTCTTGTAGGTACTTATAAAATTCTTTTTTAAGCTGAACTTCTTCTAGCCTCAGTTCTTTAAATTCCTTTTCGTATTCTGCTAAATCTGCTAGTTTTCTTTTTATAGTATCTGTTGAGTATCCTCTGTTGACAGTTTTTGTCGCGTTTGATAGTAAATTTTTCACTTTATTCAATAAGTTATTTCCTTCTCCCTCCTTTTTTTTTTTTTTTTTTAATACATGTATTTATTTATTGTATCTTCAAATATGAACTAACAATAAGTATTCAAATCTTAAATCTAAAAATATAATTATTAGGACCGACCACTGTCGGACATAAACTTGTTAATAGTTATAAATAATACATAAGTAGTGATAATCAAAAAAGAAAAAAAATTTATAAAAAAGCATAAAAAAAGTATTTTCAAGAAATCCCATCTGGCGTGTTGAGTAATAGAGCCCTTGTGTCCCTCTTTTTTAAGCGGATGTGTCCAGTAAAGTTCAGAATATTACGAGCAAGCGGATTAGGATGTGACTCGAGTTTTGTTAAATATTTGCCTGCGTATTTTGCAATTTCTTCAATCACTAGTGGCATATTTAAATCACGATGTATATTAGAATTTTTGATGTACCATGGTGCCGATGTTATTAACCGTAAAATTTTGTTTTGCCTTCGTTGGATTCTCTCTACATTGGAAGCTGAAGCAGTGCCCCATAACTGGATACCGTAACACCATATTGGCTTCAAAAGCGACTTGTATATTAAAAGTTTGCAGTCTAGGCTAAGTGTTGAATTTCTGCCAATCAACCAGTGTATTTGAGATAACTTAAGTTTCATCTGAGTTAGCTTAAAGTCAATATGATGTTTCCATGTAAGCCTTCGATCAAGGTGTATACCAAGGTATTTCACTTGGAAATGTTGAGGAATATTTTGACTATTGATTCGAATTGGGGAACAAGTATCTCTTCTTAGGGTAAACGTTATATGGACACACTTTTGTTCATTTACCTTAATTCTCCATAAGTTCAACCACATTTCCAATTGTGTAATATGTTCTTGTAGATATCGGGAAGCCTCGTGAGGATTTTCATGCATACTAAGGCAGGCTGTATCATCGGCAAACGTAGATGTATGGACATTGCTGCTCAAAGGCATATCACAAGTATAGATCAAATACAAAACTGGCCCCAGTATGCTCCCCTGTGGCACACCGGATGATATAGATTCGGGCACACTCATGAATTCTCCTTCCACAACCGTGAACTTCCGGGTAGTAATCTAACTTTGTAATAAATTCACTAAATTTATTGGTAGTAATGATTTTAATTTTAGAATTAGACCTTCATGCCACACTTTATCAAATGCCTGAGAAACGTCAATAAACAGAGCAGAACAATACTTCTTTTCCTCAAATGTTTTTCTTATAAATTGAACCAATGTATGAGTTTGTTCAATGGTGCTATGCTGACTTCTAAAACCAAATTGATGGTCTGGGATGCACCCACTATCAGTTAAGGTTGGGGACAATTTTGTCATGAGCAGCTTTTCGAAGAGTTTTGACATAGTTGACAGCAAACTTATTGGCCTATATGACTCAGCTTTAGTAAGATCTTTGCCCGGCTTTGGAATCATTTTGATTTTTGCAAGCTTCCAGAGTTGTGGATAATATTCCAGTCGTAATATGGCATTAGAAATAAACAGCAAGATTCTTATTGCAATATGCGGCAAGTTTATCAGCATCTTGTTACTAATTCCATCAATACCTGGAGCTTTCTTTGGCTTGAGTTCAGCAATTACTTTATGTACATCACGCATCTTAAACTTTAAGGCTCGAGGGGGTAGAGCAACTACACTCGGCAAATCAGCAACACCAATACATGTATTTGGGGTAAATACGGATTTTAAATGCTCAGCAAATATTTTACATTTTTCCGTATCGCTTCTTGTCCAATCTCCGGTAGATGTGCGCAGAGGTGGCTAAAACTCAACGGGTGTTTTAAGGTTTCTAGCAGCGCGCCACAAAGAGTAATTAGATGTCGGTGTGACATCAAGACCTTCCAAATAATTTTTAAGAGATGCAGTTTTTTCAGATGCAAGCAACTCTTGAAGTGGTTTAGAACATTCTTTAAGTCTGAGTTTACGTTGGGGTGATCTGTGCTGTTGCCATTCTCTTCTAGCTCTTCTTTTTTCACATACGAGATGTTCAATATCCCTGGAATAAATTTTATTAAACCCAGACTGCGGATGGGAGGTAGTGGCATGTTCAGCAGCCTGTTTAATAATTTCGTTAAGATTGGCAATGTTAGTTTCAATGTCATTGGGTGTTCTTCTCCCTCCTTGAGAAAGTTTTTATTATGTTCTATTGTATTCGTGTCTTCTCTTATTTGTTGTTGTGTATGAATTACTACTGATGGAAGTCTTTGGGTAGTATGTGATAAGTCCGTGACAGTGGATTTTTCTGGCAAACTAATTGAAGAAGTTGGTGAACGAGATCTCTCTATGCGTTTGACAATGCTACCGATAATCTTTGTATCGAGTTGTCCTTTTCGCTAATCAAGTATTTTAATTTTAAGTGTTTTTCAATCTCCTTCTCACTCAGTCCTTTCTGTCGTAACTGTAGTCTTAGTTCTCCGTTCTCTTTTACCTGCTGTTCTAACAACTCATTTGTATAATCTATATCACTTTTTAGTTGTTTGCTAAATTTCTCCAAACCTAATTTCGACTTTTCTAACTCTTCGATACGCTTTCCGAGTTCCTTTGACTTATTTCCGTTTAATAAACTTATCACTCCAAGTATATACCCTACTTCTTCTAACTTAGTAAATTTGTTATTCCTTACAATCCTATCAGAATTAAAGGCTTTCAATTCCGACCATACGTGCACTTGAAGACTACCAACATTAATGTTGTAGTCATTTAATTGTAGTATTAGTTTGTCCGTTTGTTTTTGTGGACTGTCCATTTAATTAAATTTATACTTACCATCCTTATCATTTGACCAAACCCGGACTTGTAGTTTTTCGTGACAGAAAAATTTATAAATACACAAACAAAGAAAGTTTCTACAGTGCAAGGTTTTTTTTTAAATTAAGAAATACACTTATTTTTGTTACTCTCGACTGTACTTTCTTTTCACTGCCTCTAAAGTGAGCTGTAAAAGCTGTACCAACAGAGACTTTCCAAGTCAGAAACAGACGAAATTATATGGTAGCAAGGATCAATTTGCGGCCACTAAACCGACTGCACTTGCTTTTCAATGCTTCTAAGGCGAGCTATAAAAGCTGTACCAACAGAAACTTTCGGAGTAATAGCATGCAAAGCTTTACCGGCTGCGCCAAAATATGTTATGGTGTATTTTTATTTATAACCTGGAGGGTCCCTTGGGAATCGCAGGTTTCTTTATTTTAGTTAAAACGCTTACCACTGTCACTGCAAACTGTCTCCTCACTTTTATTTTATATAAGCTATTTATACAAAATATACATTCGTATATTTCTACAATATTTTACTTACAATTCTTTTTCTTATGCTAACTAGACAATAACTTATTTCATAAATATTATTTAGCTTTTGACCCAATTACCACATATCGATATTGCACAATTTGTCAGCGTGTCAACAAATTAGTGCAATGCATGGGTACGAGTGCTGTTTAAAAATGATTCACAACAGTCCTCTCAAGAACTTAAGAACATCACTGCTCACGTATTAGATAATGCCAAAACATTTGCTAGTAGAAAAAGACCTCAAGCTCTACTTGCTAAGGTACGTGTTTTATTTAAAACCTCAGGGTGATTTTGTATTACGTGCTCTTCTTGATCAATGTGCCCAAGCTATACTTATTACTAAAAAGGCTGCAGATGCCTTAAAAAAGGCAATGTTGAAATAAGCGGAATGGGTGCAGATCAACCCACAATTGCAAGGAATTATGTTAATTTGTCCGTCTTCTTGAGAAACAAAACCAACTTTAGAATCGATTGTGATGCTTTAGTTCTATTAAAAATAACTGGATATCAACCTGTGGCTATAAACGAGAAATTATTAGCAGATTTGAAGACATTTTCTTTGGCTGATCCCCAATTTTCAAAACATGCTGAAATTTACCTTTTGTTAGGAGGATATGTTTACGGAGAGATCCCAGCAAAAAAGTTTGCCTACTAGAATGTAAAAAAGTGTGTGTACTCCCCAGTCGGAAGTACTTACAATTCGTCTGAATAACCCATTATTTTTGTTTGAGAAGTTCAAAAAGTATGCGGTACCCTATACTTTTTGCCTGCAAATATCCAAAAGTTAATAGATTACTGATTGCCTAAAAGCACTCAGCACAAAATTTCAAAAAAGGTAATTGAGTTTGGAATTAAGCATTTTTGGTGGAAGCTCTTCCCTAGTGGATTACCTGGATTTTTTGCTGGGTACCCAGCAAAAAATTATTCATTACTACTTCATTATTCAAGTAGTTCTGATGTACTTGCCATATAATGATTTACTTTTCTGATTACCAAATTTCATTACTCGCTTACAAATCACATTTCCTAAAATTTAACGAAATCATGTACAAGTTGCTAAATAAGGAGAATGATTTTTTTAGATTAAATAGATTACGTGAACAAGTTGCCAAATAAAGAAAAGTAAGTACTTCTCAAGATTCGATTGTTTTAGTCTCCCGCCTTGTTAAAATCATTATGTTGGTAATCCAGTAGGGAAAATCTTTCACCAAAAATGCTTAATTCCAAACTCGATTACTTTTATGGGTTATTTTTTGCTTACAAATATGCAAAACTTTTTAGAATACTTTTTGCGTAAAATATGCCTAGAATATGCGTTAATTATTAAATTTTGTAATAAAAATTATAGTAAACCAAAGTTATTTTATTGTTTTCGAATCTCATTTGCACGATCAATAAACTTTTCTCTAAATATGTATATTTTATTATTATTACAATAAGTACTTTCACATAATGATATAAATAATTTCTTATTTTATTTATTAGAGGACAGTCATTATTATACGCATTAAATAACTAGGTAAATAAGTACCACTCATTACTTTGTAAGCTATTAAAAGAGTACTGCCCATTACAAAATCTTGAAAATTTTTTGCTGGGATTGTGATCTCTCAGAAACATAAATTTGAAGATGGTTTGTTTTTCAGCTAACATATTTCGGATAAATAGTTTCTAGCCCTACATCTGATAATTCTTAACAGCACACTATCACAGTCAATATTTGTTCATTAGATAAACAATTGCATACCTTTTAGGAACAAGAAAAATTGTTAGAGAAAAAAGTTTTAACGGAACAAGAATTTCTTTGTGAACAACATTTCAAAAACACTACTTCTCGTAATTCATCTGGATGTTTTACTGTGTCACTACCGTTTAAATCACCCACTTCCGCTTTTTGAACATAGAGACCATGCAGCACTTTCTCGTTTGAAAAATATTTAATCAAAATGTAAATTAAATAAGAACTTTGGAGAACTTTATACACAGTATGAACGTCTTGGTTATATGGAAAAAGGCTGGCACTTATCCTTGTGATTTGTGCAGAAATAGATTCTTTTTACCTTATGATGTTTTAAGAGAAAGTAGTACTACTACTAAATTGAGTGTTGTTTTCGACGGTAGCTGCTAGCGATATGCTCAATCTTCGTTGAATGAAGAAATGTCAGCTGATCCCCCATTGCCAAATGATTTGCCTACAATTATAAATAGGTGGAGACATTTTAAAATTTGCTTTCGAGCAGATTTAGAGAAAATGTTTAGGCAAATTCTTGTGGTTCAGGAACAAAGAAAGTTTCAACAACAGATTTTGTGGAGAAATGTGGAGTCCGAAGAAATTTCGATTTACAAACTTTCGACAGTTACTTATGGTACCACACCTTTGCCATTTCTTTCGATTAGAGTTCTCAACAATTAGCATCGGATGAAAAGGAAAAATATCCCTTGGCCTGTAGCGTTCTCAACTCAGATACTTATGTCGATGACTTTATTTCTGAAGTGGATAGTTTATCAGAAGCTTACCAATGCCATACTTAATTATGCAGTCTGCTTAATGAAGGCAAATTAAATTTGCGTAAATGGACAATAAACTCAAGATAACTGTTAGATTTGATTCCGGTGGAATTTAGAGAACGTTTACAAATATTTGAACTAAATCAACCTAATACAGTAAGCACTTGGTCTCAGGTGGAACACTGTAGAAGATTGCTTTTCATTTAAAATAAATTTTGAAAATACATCGGTAGTTACGAAAAGAAGTTGACTGTCAGACTCAGCAAGACTTTATGATCCTCTAGGCTACATTTCCCCAACTACAATTCTTGCAAAAATTTAATATCAAAATTTATGGCTACTTGGCAATAAATGGAATGATCGCCTTCGTGATGCTATAGAGAAAAAATGGTTAACATATCGTAATAATTTAAAATGCCTTGAATATATTAAAATTCCTCGTTCGATTGGAGTGCGTAATGGTTTTGAAATTGAAATGCACGTCTTTTCTGACTCGTCCAAATTAGCTTACGCGGCTGCTGTCTACGCAAAGACTATTTCAGATTTAGGTACAAAAGTGCATTTAATCCATGCAAAAACTAAAGAGGGCCCTATAAAGCGATTAACAATACCTCAAATGGAATTATGTGGTGCAACTTTGTTGGCTAAATAAGTAGATCGAATAACCACTTCACTTGACCAACACTTCAAATGTTAACTTTTGGATTGATAGCACAACAGTGCTTTCATGGATACGTGATCAGTCGTCTAGGTGGTCCGTATATGTTGGTAACAGATTTGGAGAAATTCAACGCATATCTCATACATCACAATGGCGATATATTTCTTCACGTAAAAATTCTGCTGACTGCGCATCCTGAGGTATATCGTCGAATGAATTAGTTGAGCACGAGCTGTGGTGGCATGGCGCTAAATGGTTAACTGAACCTTCAGAAAATTGGTCAAAACAACCTAAATTAAATTTATATGAAATCGATGAAATTCTTACTGAATAAGCTTTAAAAAAAGCTTTAAAACTAGATAATCCTCTCTCTGTTAAGCATAATTGTTCAAATAATGTTTCTATAACAAGTAACACTATTAGTAATAATTTTCATACTTACTATTCAGTTTATTATCAAAATGTTAGTGGTATGAGATTTAAGGCCCGTGACTTCGTTTTATTTATATCTGCGCGTGAATACGACATTATAGTTATTACTGAAACATGGCTCAACGATAAGATAAACAGTGAAGAATATTTTGATAATTATTATACAGTCTATCGTCATGATCGTTGCTCTACTACATCTGACAAAGTAAGAGGTGGCGGCGTTTTAATAGCCATTAGAGCTGATTTCAAGTCGGAGTTGGTTTTTCTTAATTATTCTAATATTGTTGAACAATTATGCGTTAAATTATCGTTTGTTAATAATTGCACCATTTTCATTGTCGTATCCTATATTCCACCTAATAGTAGTTTTGATACCTATCGATATCATTTGGAAAATATCCAAAATCTACTAGATAGCTTGTATTATAACCAATTTGTTTTTGTCTTTGGTGATTTCAACCTACCTAATATACATTGGAATTTTGAAGATAATGTCTTGTTACCTTTCAATATAACCAATGAGATTGATGAATATGTAACTGGATTTTTTTTATTAAATAACTTAATTCAACATAATAGATTTAAAAATGATATCGATAGGATTCTTGATCTTATTTTTGCTTGCGATTTATTGAAAGTATCTTGCAATTTGGCAGGCTCTCCAGTTTCTCATAACTCTGTTCATCATAAGGCATTGGAACTCAACTTTGAGTTTTTTTCTTTTGAAAAAGATATTTCTAGTTCCGTTTTGGAATATAATTTCAGAAAAGCTAATTTTATTGGCTTAAATAATTACTTTCAAGCAATTGATTGGTCTGTTTTATGTGATTTTGATGATCCAGTTAGAATTTATTATTTTATCTGTAACCATTTTGATATAGCCATTAGTCTTAATGTGCCGGTATTTGTACCAAGGATTAGCAATAAACCTCCATGGTTCAATTCAAGATTATGCCAATCGAAAAACGCTAAAAACAAAGCTTATGTTAAATATAGAAATTCAAATAGTGATGTTGATCGTAATCAATTCTTTCGAAGGCGTAATGAATACAATTTTTTAAGAAATTTTCTTTATAAACAGTATTTGTTTGAAACTGAAAATAAAATTAGGTCCGACTCCTCCGCTTTTTGGCATTTTATAAAGAGTAAAAAGAATAACAATGGTATTCCTAAACGCATGTTTTATAATGAAATGATATCTGATAGTATTCCAAGTACTTGTGATTTATTTTCAAAATATTTTCAAAGCACATTTGTTAAACCCACAGTAACTGATTCCAGCTCTCGTTTCTTTGAAAACGATAATGTTAATATTGATTTTGAAATATCCGTTGATGATGTAATTAAAACCATAAATAACCTAAAGAATGGCACTAAAAGTTCAGTAGGTATTTATCCTTCGATATTTTTCAAAAAATGTTCCTCAAATATTGCACTCGCTATTACTATGCTTTTTAACTCATGCCTTAAATATGGTAAATTCTTAGATTGCTGGAAGTTATGCTGTATTGTTCCAATTTTTAAATCTGGTGATCGGAGCCTAATTACTAATTATAGACCCATAGTTCAACAAAGCCCATTTGCTAAAATTTTTGATAATATTTTAAAGAATATACTTTTTGACTATTTCAAGACTTCTTTTTCCTGTCGACAGCATGGTTTTATGCCGAATAGATCATCAACAACTAATTTAATCTTAGTGACTCGTGATGTTGTTACTGCTATGGTTCATAGTTCTCAATGCGATGTAATATATACAGATTTTGCTAAGGCATTTGATACAGTTATCCATGATATTTTACTGCGTAAGCTTTGTGCATTTGGCATTCCAAATAATTTATTAAAATTTTTAGAAAGTTTTCTGACTAACAGAAAGCTTGTAGTTAAACTTGGAAATACTTCATCTTCTCTTTTGATTGATGCTTATTCTGGTATTCCTCAAGGTACGCATATTGGGCCTCTGCTTTTTATAGTTTTTATTAATGATTTACCGTTAACGTTTAGATATTCAAAGTGTCTACTATTTGCCGATGATTTAAAATTATATTCTTCCATCTCCAATGTCGATGACTGTGAAAAGTTACAATTGGATTTAAATAAACTGTCTGACTGGTGTTCTGATAATGGTATTCATATTAATATATCTAAATGTTGCGTTGTTTCATATTATCGTATTATGAACCCGATAATTTATGATTATTCCATAGGTGTACTCTTGCTTAAACGTGAAGTAAAGGTTAGGGATTTAGGCGTAATTTTCGATAATAAATTAACATTTTCTGACCATATTGATTACATTATTTCAAAAGCTTATTGTATGCTTGGTTTCCTTAGAAGAAATTCTCAAGATTTCAAAGATGTATATACCCTTAAATCTTTATACAGGGTGGCCCAGAAAGACCGAAGTGGTGTGAATTCCTTATAACTTTTTATTTAAGACATATTTTTTTAATTTTTTGTTTTTTAAATACAGTAAATTTATAGGGAATATTTTTAGATTAGTTATTAAAAATTGTATCCCGCAAGTGGTGGCCATTTTCTGCTTCGCACAAATGTGCTCTTTCCATTTCCATTATTCATAACTTATTTATGAGTGACGAAGCCCATTTCCAATTAAATGGGTTTGTTAACAAGCAAAACTTTAGGATATGGGCTAAGGAAAACCCGAGAGTACTTCATCAACGACAATTACACCCAGTTAAGTGTACTGTTTGGTGCGGTGTTTCTTCAGAAAGGATCATTGGTCCATATTTTTTGGAAAATGAAAGAGATGTCGCCATTTCCATCAATGGTGATCGATATCGGGCCATGTTGGAAAATTTTGTAAGGCCAGCCGTGGAATACCATCCGCAAATATGGTTCCAACAGGATGGAGCCACAGCGCACACTCCGAGGGCCACAATGGCTATTTTACGCGACATCTTTGGGGAAAGAATAAATTCGCGTAGAAGCAATTTTAATTGGCCTCCGCGTTCCCCGGATTTAACCGCTCCAGACTGTTTCCTTTGGAGTTATTTAAAAGGGAAAGTTTATGTTAATAAGCCTAGGACTATTGAAGAATTAAAAACCAATATTCCAGACGAAATTAACAACATAACACCGGAAGTCTTGCGAAAGGTCAGGGAAAATGTGTTGAAAAGAGATCATTTGTGCGAAGCAGAAAATGGCCTCCACTTGCGGGATATCATTTTTAACAACTAATCTAAAAATATTTCCTATAAATTTACTGTATTTAAAAAACAAAAAATTAAAAAAATATGTCTTAAATAAAAAGTTATAAGGAATTTACACCACTTCGGTCTTTCTGGGCCACCCTGTATATTTCTTTAGTTCGTAGTACATTAGAATATTGTTCTATTGTTTGGAATCCTTATCATTTGGGCCCGTGTAATCGTATTGAGCGAATTCAGAAAATTTTTACTAAGACTGCTTTAAAGTTAATTTGGCCATATGAGCTTCCACCTTATGATGTAAGAAGAAAGTTATTGGGTATTCAATCGCTAGAAGATCGTAGATCTTGTTCCTCTCTGTTATTTGCCTATAATGTTTTATCTGACAATATTGATTGCCTTGAAATTAAAAATTATTTTATTTTGTATTGCCCTCCAAGGGACTTAAGATGTAATCGCATGTTCGAAGAAAATTTTTCTAGATCAAATTATGAAAAAAATGAGCCTATTTTAAGATGCTTACATTTGTGCAACAGTTTTACCCCTTATTTAAATTTTAATGTTAGCTTTAATATTTTCAAACTTTGGTTATTTAAATATTATAATTAATTTTCAAGTAATCTGTAAGAATATTATTCTGTAGATGAAATAGGTAAATAAATAAATAAATAAATAAATAAATATGTACTCGATTGTAACAAATGTAAAAGAATATCCCGATTTATTGGCAAGATTTTCTTCTCTTTGTAAATTGATACGCGTTACTGCATATATATTTCGTCTTAAACATAACACCCAAAACAATGAAAAATCACAAATTGAAGGTAACGGTAAGATGATAGGGTTTCTTTCAACCGAAGAGTTCAACTGAGATCGCTTAAGACTTACAAAAATTTCACAAGAGGTGGATTTTTCAAACGAATTTTAGGAACTTGAAAAGAAACTTCACATAATAAAAACAGGGCTTTAGCACAACTGTACCCATTTTGGATTCCTCTCAAATACTAAGAGTTGGTGATAGAATTCAAAACTTGGACCTTGATTATTGTTCAATACACACAATTTTACTAAAGAAATTAAATATTTTGACTTATCTATTATTTATAAATGCTCACATCAAAATTTTACATGGTGGTTTGATCCAAATGCAAGCTTATATTTCACGAGTATATTGAATAATGTCCAGTAGAAGTATTGCTAAACGAATTAGGCGAAAATGTGTAACCTGCTTCAAATATAATGCAAAAACATTACAGCAGTTGAATGAAAACCTACCTAGCGTTCGCCTTAAACCGGCGCGTCCATTTAAGGACAGTGGTGTTGATTATGCAGGTCCAATTGTTATTAAACAATCAACTGGAAAAAATTCAGTAACAACAAAAGCTTATATATGTCTGCTTATATGCATAGTTACGAAGGCACTACATCTGCAACCAGTAACAAACTACTCATCCGAAGCATTTTTGGCCGCCTTTAGGCGCTTTGTGTCCCGTCGTGATGCCTGCACTGACTTATATTCGGACTGTGGCACATAGTTAATAGGCGGCTGTATAATCGTAGCAATTCATCGATGCCAGATGAAATAACCAACCGACTGACAACAAATGGTAAAAAGTGGCATTTTATACCTCCAGCTTCTCTACAACTTTGGTGGCTTTTGCGGGCTGGCGTCAAGTTTACAAAATTCCATTTAAAAAGAGTAATGCAGAATCGTATTTTGATATTCCATTAGCTTTCTACCCTTTTAGCTAAGATTGAGAGTTGTGTAAATTATAGGCCGCTGTGCCCTGTAACCTCAGATCCATCTGACTAAAATGCTCTCATTCCAGCTCATTTATTGATTGAGGAACCCACTCTATGTGTATCGAAATAGGGTTTGCTTGATGTCAACACTGATCGAATAAATAGGTGAACCATTGAAAAGTTATAGCAGAATTTTTGGCGACGTTGGTCTAACGAATGGATGTGTCGACTTCAAGCTATATCCAAGTGGCTCAAAATAAAACCAAATTCCAAAAGTGGAGACTTAAGCCTACATACAGGGCATGTAAAAATACACATGGGGCTGCGACGTAATTTTGACGTCACCATGAAGCTACATTGACTACATGCCGTGTACTAGCAATACATGTAAATTAAGAAATTTACATCACTACTCATGTGATGTCTCTGAAAATGTATCCGACTCGGTTAAATTTGTCATATTTAGATTTTGGAACTAAAATACTATCAATATTTTACGACATGTAGCAACTACAAATAACACTGTACAACAGCCAAAATAGCCATTTTTTACCTATCTTTTATGGTTTCGGAGTTATTCAGAATTTAAAAAAGAAAAAAGTTTTTTTTATGCAAAAATCGCGTAATTTTTTTACATGAAAATTGCAATAAAAAAATCAGAAACTCAATAGTTTTATATTTTTTACATTTTTCTTAAAACCACATATCCTAGGAATAAAACAAGCTATAAAACGTGAAAATCCAGCAATAAATCTTGATTTTATTCGCAATTTAAAGCAGGTACCTAAAAATGGAAAAATGTGTGTAATGCATTAAATGCTGATCCAATGTTTTTTTATTTCAGCTGCTAATAATTTCTCAATAACTCCGAGTATTCAGAAATTATTGGCGAAATAAATAATTTTGGTTTAATATTAATTTTTTTTAGCTCTCAAAATATAATGAAAAACTTTTAGTCGCAAATATTTTTCACTTTATGTATTATGTATGCTGTCAATAAACTAAGCTAGAAGCGCTAAGTATGTATATTCAGTTTTAAGAAAAAGTGCTAGCTTGAACTACAACACTTAACTATTTGAAATAAAACACCATTTTTGTAAGAAAAATATTTGTACTTTAAAAACGTTTTAAAATTAAAAAGTGTCTTGTTATTTACTAATTGACATTTTTATTCCTATTCATATCTTCAATTAAATTTCTCGTCGAATGGACCAACAAAAATCTGCAAGCATTACTTCTAATGATTTTCCATTGTAACGCTTTTCTATATATATCATGTCTTGATGAAACCTTTCACCATGTTCATCTGATACGGCACCAAGATTTTCGGGGAAAGTGCGAGTTTAAAAAATGAATTTTAAGCGACATATGGCATTTTAGAGCCTCATAGGCAGAAAGCAGTTCTTGAATGATTTCATGGTAGTTTTCACTTTTTTTACTTCCCAAAAAATTGTTACACACATTCACAAAAGCCGTCCATGCTCTTTCTTCCACGCCGTTCAACTTCGTCTTAAAGACTGCGTCCTTCATAAGCTCTCGTATTTGTGGACCAACGAAAATTCCTTCTTTTATTTTTGCATCACTGATTCGAGGAAATTTGCTCTTAAGATATAGAAAGCCATCACCATCCTTGTTCATTGCTTTAACAAAGTTTTTTATTAGGCCTAGCTTTATATGAAGAGGTGGTAAGATAATTTTTTCCTTCTGAACTAGAGGTTCTTCTGAAACATTTTTTTCTCCTGGAATAAAATTTACTCTCTTTGGCCAACTTTTAACTTTATAGTGATTTTCTTTTGAGCGACTATCCCATTCACATAAAAAGCAACAGAATTTGGTATATCCACATTGCAATCCATTTAACATTGCTACAACTTTCAAATCAGCACAAATGCTCCATGAGTACTGTGTGTATTTAATTTTGTTAAGTAACACTTTCATATTATAATAGTTTTCTTTCATGTTTCTTGAATACGCTAGTGGGACTGATGGATATTTGTTGCCATTGTGAAGCAAAACTGCTTTCAAACTCGTCTTTGATGAATCAATAAAAAGTCGCCATTCTTCAGATTTATCACTGAACGAAAGTTCTCGCAGAAGACCATCAGCATTATTACAAAATATTAAATCCCTGTCTTTGCTGAAGTATTTCAAATATTCTTCTTCTCTGTTTCGAAAGTATGTGACTTTCACGTCTTTATCTACCAGATTCCATTGCTTCAATCTGGATGCAAGAAGTTCTGCCTTTGTTTTTGAAAGTCCTAAATCACGAACTAAGTCATTCAGGTCGCACTGCTTCGGAAAATAACGTTTGCTCGTTGGACTTGTAAATGTTGAACTTGCAGAAGCAGCCATCGTGGCGTAACTGGATTCAGTACTTGCAGACTTAACATCTTCTTCCTCGTATATAGGGGACATTGGAATTAAATCATTACTTCTTAGAGGAACTGGTCGTTTGGCGGATGAAATATTGGGATATATGACTTTATTTTTGTTCTTTCTGGAAAACCCACGTGTTGTAGTCATACAAAAGTAGCAATCATTTGTATGGTTTTTTGGTTCGTTCCAAATCATTGGTGTCGAAAATGGCATAGACTTGCGATTTCCTTTGATCAAACCTCTTAAAGCCCTTGAACAGCTATTACAACATATTTTTGATAGCCAATATTTATCTCTTTCATCGATAGGAAACCCAAAGCATAGCTTATAGGCGTTCTTAACCTGGGAAGTTATTATCTGGCGTTGCGATTTTAAAGTTAAATCACCACATACATAACAGAATGAATCAGCAGAATTTTTACAAAGCCTTGGCATTTTGAAACCTGCAACAATTTGATACAAAACTATTACTTCGCATCATAAATACAACATTTTGAATTAGTAATAATAATACTTACCAAAAAATAGATGAAGAAATTATCACTTTTTAAATTCAGCTTATGCTAAAATTTTTAGCTATTTTTTTTTTAATTTTGTTGCGGTTGAAAATTTACTTTTCGGTTTCACAAACAGTTATTGTATGGCAACTGATGAGTGAACATACTTATGTATACCCAAAATTCTTTATTTTATATTTTCTTTTAGTTCTGTTACCTGCCCGCAATGCCCTTTCAGTAGCATTACCAGATGTAAATGTGACTGCATTTAATGCATTACACACATTTTTCCATTTTTAGGTACCTGCTTTAAATTGCGAATAAAATCAAGATTTATTGCTGGATTTTCACGTTTTATAGCTTGTTTTATTCCTAGGATATGTGGTTTTAAGAAAAATTTAAAAAATATAAAACTATTGAGTTTCTGATTTTTTATTGCAATTTTCATGTAAAAAAATTACACGATTTTTGCATAAAAAAAACTTTTTTCTTTTTTAAATTCTGAATAACTCCGAAACCATAAAAGATAGGTAAAAAATGTTTAACAAAATTTTGTGTCGCGTCTTTTGGTTTATTATTTATTAAAATCGAAATAGCGGGTTTCGAGTTATAGTAAAATATATTAGTATTAGCCACGCCCATAAAAAAAAATCTCTACGTGATAGAGAAAAACTGAAAGCAGATTTGAATTTAACGCATCGAAATCCATATAGTCCGCGTAATTTTATCTAAAGGACAGCCAAAAAATGTTATTTTGTTGTACAGTGTAATTTAAAAAAATACAACCATCCTTTGAATTTTGTGTTTTCATACATTTGATATTTTTTTTTTGATGTATATTAGATATTATCATTATATTTAAATTTATTGGCTAGTGTAAAAAATACTTGATAGCTAAGGCAGTTATGTATTTCACTTCTGTAGTTATTTGCTAATCTATATACATATGTACGTACATATCTATATGCGATTTTTACTAATCTCATTAAAGTAAATGCCTTGAGACAACTAATAAAATAATGATTTTTATATACTCTCACTAGGATGAACCGAATGTCAATTTTTGATATTCGCGAATACGAATATTTCCAACGATGTTGGCGAATACGAATATTTGAAACGATATTCACGAATACGAATATTATATGCAATATGAAATATTAAAAAATTAATTATTAATTTTTTCGTTCAGCTTGAGGTCTGGTTATAAAATTTAAAAACAGTATAGAAATTTATTTAATTATAATTTCATTTTTGTTTTTTATTTTTCCCAATATTTCGATCAACACCGTTGATCATCTTCAGGGGATCTAAAATGTATAAGTACATAAAAAACACAAATAATACGGTGGCTATTATGAAAAATGAGTATGAAACGAAAATGAATAACATTATCGGAGATTTATGTACATATAGGCGACTTAGAAAAGACCCTACCTCTAGTCTTCAAAATAAAAACAATATATTAACGGAACAACTTTTCAATATGAATCTTATTGGTTTAACGGACAAAAATTGGTTAACTACCAAAACTGCTACACCACCAAGTATTTATGGTCTACCTAAAATACATAAAATTGATATGCCTCTTCGCCCGATTTGCTCATCAATAAATTCGCCATCTTATAGATTGAGTAAATTCGTAGGTGAAACGCTAAAACACTTGACAAAAAATTCGGTCTATAATGTTAAGGATGCCAAAGATCTGAAAAGCAAAATTACAAATGTTACAATAAGTGACAATGAAGTTCTTATTTCGTTTGATGTGGTTTCTCTCTTTCCTAGCATTCCCGTAAATCTGGCACTAAAAACGATTGAGAAAAAATGGAATGTGTTGGAACAATATACGAAGATACCTAAAAATAGTTTTATGGAGTTAGTATCGTTTTGCATAAAAGAATGCAGATATTTTAAATATCAGGATAAATTATATGAACAAAAGAAAGGAATGCCAATGGGCTCACCCATCTCACCGATAATAGCGGACATAATAATGGAAGAATTATTAGACGTGTCTCTCGAAAAAATTGAAAATAAACCAAAAATAATCATCAAATATGTTGATGACCTATTCGCCGTGATTGAAAGAGACAGTATTGAAAACATTTTAAAAACATTAAATTCTTTCGACAAACAAATAAAATTTACAATGGAGATAGAAAATGAAGGCAAGCTACCATATCTAGACTCCATTATAATTAGACAAAATAATAAATTGAAATTAGATTGGTATCAGAAGCCAATGTGTTCTGGTAGAATGATAAACTTCTATTCAAAACATCCACGGAAAATTGTTATAGGTACTGCCATTAATTTTATTAACAGAGTTTTGTCTATTAGCGACCAGTCATTTCATCAAAAAAATGAATACAAAATAATAAAAATATTAACTAAGAATGATTTCCCAAAGAAAACTATTTTGGAATTATTAAAATATACAAAATTAAAAATTAATAATGATAATATTAGAGCTGAAAGAACGCAAAAAACATACAAATCGTCAACGTACATACCTGGGTTTTCTGAAAGACTGAAACATTCAGACATCTATGACAGAGAAAAGAACGAATTAACCTTCAAAACGTTCAATACAAACAACAAATTATTTAGTAAAACAAAATCAAAATTGACAAATGATGACAAGTCGAACATTGTGTACCAAATTAACTGCGATGGTGACGGAACCAATATATGCCCGAAAGTATATGTTGGCATAACTAAAACAAAATTAAAACCCAGAATTTCTTCACATAAGTCAGACTTAAAATCAAAGCACAAACCTTTAAACCAAAAAACTGCTCTTGCGGCCCACTGTGCTGTAACTGGTCACAAACCAAATTTCTCTAATATTAAAGTGTTAACAACAGAGAATAACTACAAAAAGAGATATACTCTTGAAATGCTTCACATTATTGATGTACCTCCTGACAAGAGATTAAATTATAAGAGTGATGTAGAAAAATGCGCGCAGATTTACAGAAACACAATAAAAAAGCACAGGCCAAACCATCATTAGAGTTCTGTTTACAAAATAGACGAGACGCTTAAGAAAAGCCTTTAAAACTTTAAAATTAATAATTACACCATTTGTTTTTATAAATGTAATTACATATATATATTAATTTGTGCAATATTATTAATTAATGTTTTTATTATAATATTTCTATTTGTGTTTTTTATGTACTTATACATTTTAGATCCCCTGAAGATGATCAACGGTGTTGATCGAAATATTGGGAAAAATAAAAAACAAAAATGAAATTATAATTAAATAAATTTCTATACTGTTTTTAAATTTTATAACCAGACCTCAAGCTGAACGAAAAAATTAATAATTAGTAAAATAAAGGTCTACGATATACACAATAAAATATTAAAAAATTGTTACGAAAAAGGACTTCACGCTCTTGTTGGCGTACTTTAAAGTTAATAAAAAGTACCCAAAATTTTAATGATCGTCACAAATTTATATAAAAAAAATTAATGTATTTGTACAAACTAAAAGTTTTAGTCACTTATTTAAATTTTGTTTAAAATTATACATATATTTATTTCATTTCTTTGGAAAAATATTCGTATTCGTATTCGTCAAATTCAGGCGAATACGAATACATTCGTATGTATTCGTATTTAATACGAATACATTCGTATTCGCCTGAAAATGGTCGAATATTCGACAATTTGAATACGAATACCAATATTCGTGCATCTCTTGTACATACATATAAATGAATTTATTTACGTACATATGTATGTATGTTAGGGTTGCCAGACGGGTTTGATTTGAGTTGATTGTCAAGGTTCTTCAATCCTGGTCAAGAATCAAGAAAAATTTTCATTTGTTAAGTTAAAAGGGAATTTAAGAAATTTGTCCATAAAATTGCCAAGAGAAATCAAGCAAAAAGATTCATTAACAAAAAAGTTTATTGTTTTTATGTGTACCATGACAAATTTTTACCCAAACTCAACACTATAACATCCATGTTTTAGACCAACACTAACAAGATAAAATACAATAAACGTTAAGCTATGTACAGACAGTTGTCAGATCTTACAATAATGTTAGTAAAATGTGATAAAAATTTCTTACAACCTTGTGGACTGGCACTTTTGGCTCACATCGTTGCCAAAAAAAACATTGGCAGTCCATTGCAAGACTAGCAGCTGACAAGAAATTGTTGCATCTTACAATATACCTACAAAATATGTACATACTAGTTATGTAACGAACGTCAATTTTTGATATTCGCGAATACGAATACGAATATTAAATGCAATATGAAATATTAAAA
Organism: Tachina fera; assembly: GCA_905220375.1. NCBI lineage: Eukaryota > Metazoa > Arthropoda > Insecta > Diptera > Tachinidae > Tachina > Tachina fera. Next base: position 83,735,226 of record LR999965.1, on the reverse strand, counting down.
AATTGTTATGAAAAAGGACTTCACACTCTTGTTGGCGTACTTTAAAGTTAATAAAAAGTACCCAAAATTTTAATAACATTTGAAAATGATACAAAGCACAAATTTCTATAAAAAATCAATTTATTTGTACAAACTAAAATTTTTAGTCATTTATTTAAACTTTATTTATTTATTTACATTTATTTATTTAATTTTTTGGAAAAATATTCGTATTCGCCTGAATTTGACGAATAGGAATACATTCGTATTAGCATCCGCCTGAATTTAGCGAATACGAATGGCCGAATATTCGACAATTCGAATACCAATACGAATATTCGTGCATCACTAGTACAAACATAATTCATAATATCAGCCCTAAGCATTGCGTTTTACAAAATAAATACCCTAAGTTTTTGGTAATATTAGTTTAGTAATGAACAGTCTGAATTAAATGTAATTTTATTACCGATTTTGTTTATACTAAAATTAAAAAAAATAAATATATGCATAAAAACATTGTCAAGAAAAATCAAGCTTTTTCTTTTGAATATCAAGCTTTTTGGCGATTTAGATCTGACAAGCTTAATATAATATGTAATATGTATAGAAAGATAATAAATTAACAATTATCAAGTACTGTTAAGCATTTTTGAAAATCACCTTTATACCTATTATATATTATTATTAAAAGTCACTTGTCACATTTTACTGCCTCGTTGCTAACAGAAGATTTATGTATGTTATTTTCCAACTCACTTCTGAGATATTTTAATGTAATAAATTAAAATACACGACATATGTATGAAATTATAGTGTCTCATTTCAATAAAATAAAAAGTTATCAATTTAACTTAAAATAAACAAAATTATTGTGCGCAACGTCATAACTCATTTTGATTAGTCAGGGAGAATTAATCCTCATATTGTTCTTCATATTGTGTAAATATTTTATACAAATATCTTGTTTACTCAACTCTTGAAAACAAAATAAAATATTCTTTTTCCATAAAGTTATGTGTAAACTGAAAACCTTAAAATCGTTTTCTGACAAACAGTTAAAGGTTTTTTAGTTATAGAGTTCTTTGATTAAATGATTGATTTGTTAAAGCACTAATATTCCCAAATTATTCACCCTTAGCCCAGTTGTCTATATCGACGTCACTTTATATAAAAGCATAAACCTGACAGTTGTTTTATACAACGGGTACACAACCGCCAATTATTTAGAATTATGTTAGTGTCGATCACTGCTGCCACAACCAAAAAATTTCTACAACCAAAATTCGCTTTAAAAGTTACCAAATGAGAAAATATATAACCAAATTTCAATATGTAGTATTTTTATTAAATAACATCCCAGCAAAAAAAAAAAAGACACTCCAAAAAAGTCATGAAAATGTAGAGTTTGAGATCTGGAAGTAGTGAAAATTTCGATCCGTTCTAATGATTTTTACATTGGGTTGTCATTGCAAGAAGTTCTCTTTTTCTATGCCTGGTCACTGAATATGAAACCGATATTAAGAAAAATTCCCTTTTTTGTGTTCTATGATAATAATTTTACCTAGAAAAATGGTAAATAGTTACCTATTTTAATAATTCGTTTCTTTTTATACCAAATTAAACCCGAAACAGTGATTTCATGTAAATTTAAGCAAATAACTTTTAAATTTTAGACTAAAATTAGTTCATAAATTTCTTTAAAAAAATAATTTTTTTTTAATTCTGGTGAGTATTTTCACACTATGGAGGAGTTGCAAGGTTTTGTATGACTAAAATAAGCTTCTACATAGTTTTTTGCTCGCTCCCGGCAAACTAAAAATATCGAAGCAATGTAGTTCCACTAGAATGACTTCCATTTTTTTACTGGGATTTAAAATGCATACATATTTATAATGTAACGCATGTGATTTGAATACAATTAATAATAATAACAACAAAACAAATACATATATTTGTATATATTCTTTTACCTACATATGTATGTATGTAATAAGTTAACGCTTGTACATGTATGTATGTATATAAAAAATAACAAATTTTTGTTAAATATAAAGTAAACAAAACTTGCAGTTCACAGTATAATAGTTTGAATGTGTGTGATATTAAATTTTAAAATTTATAACCCTTGACACAAACTGTGTGCTTTAACAGAGCTCTGTTAGCGTGTTAACAGACCTTTGTTAAGCTATAAAAATTCGACTAATGCCTTTCAAAGGACTTTTCCATTAAATGATGCAACCGATACGGGAAAAATTAATGCAAATTTATAGATAAGGTGTTTAAAACCCATGAATCTATTTCTGAAAAACATGAATTTGAACCAAACATCGTCAAGTTTTTAACTTGGAATTTTCTGAGGATTACGCACTTTTGTTGGGAAGGAGGCTATGCGGGCGGACAAAAGTGGTCACCATAATAGTGGTCACCACATAGTGCTCTAAAAACGTGCATACTACGAATTACTGGAAGTTCGAGTTTTCAGGAGACTTTCTAAAAACTTTAAATTTGTCCAACTAGTTAAGATTTTCCAAGATGTGACCAATTTTTTTTTAGGAAGGAGGCAATACGGGCGGACAAACGTGGTCAACTCCTATGAACCACATAGTGTTCTGTAGTACAGAGTTGCGACCATTTAGTTAAATTAAAAGTTTTTGACAGTGTTGTAAAAGAAAAGTATTGTAAACAAGTGAGTAGCAATCACGACGAATTCATAACAGCTGGGTGCACTAGCGATTTTAGTCACAAATGTTTTATTTTCAGTTGCCTTGGTAGCAATACTAAAAATTGAAGAACATAAAAGCTTAAAAGTATAACATAAAAAATACATAAGTACATAAGTATCATTATTTTGGCAAAAAATAACCAAAATGAGAAAAATATTCACATCTCCACATTAAAGAAAAAAATAACCACTTTTGGTTAGAAATAACCAAAAACGGCAGCCCTGGTGTCGATGTTGAAAACTCGAATAAGGGTGATTATTTTACTCATAAAATATTGAAATATTTATTTAAATTTTTTTTTATAAAAACACATTAAAATTGATTATTGAGGATTACTGCATCATATGCTATGCTCACGCAGATAATCAGGTAACATTAACTTAAAAATTTCTTAGAACAAATAGAGATATTTGCTCTTATGCAAATACTATTGTTAAAGTTCAAGCATGCGTTAAAACCGGTTTTGTCATACAAAATTCGTTTGTTAAACCAACTTTAAGTTAACCTATTGTTTTTGCATAAGGCGGATTATGTTAAACTTGGATTTAAACAAATGAAAATTTTAACTAATAGAAAAGATGAAACAAGAACTCAATAATCAACATATATTTTATTTTCTTACTTTTCCATTGCAACATTGGCTGATTTTTTTCAGCTCGAATTGTAATTGTAAGAAGTATGTAATTTTAATAAATGTAAAAAACAGCAACTATTAATTGCCTTCCCAAAAATGTTTTCGTGTGCAGTCAAGTTAATAACACTGCTCGGATCGAATTTTTTTTCTAAACAGCTGGAGACCCGGTAGCTAAACCTAATTCGATTACGCTGCATCCAATTGTGCTTATCATTTTTTTAAGCTTGCTCTTATTTAAAAAATAATGAAGATTGAAAACTTGGTTAAAGAACCTTAAAATCGAAATTTTACTCAGTTTTCTACCATTTGTTGGTGTATGTGAAAAAGTGGCTCTCAAGGAAAAATGTTTGGCAGCCACTGTTGTACCAATGCTGTGCTATGTGTTGATCTATGTTTGTTAAATAAACAGAAAGCGCGTAAATAAAACACGAAAAACATTATGCAGGCTTAGTTAGTTTATTAACAAACGGATTTTTAACAGAAACCTGCGTTTTACTCGTAATCAATTATGTTTTATAGATAAAGTAATAAATAGTATGGTTCACGTTCGAAAATACTGCGTAAGAACAAGTCAACCTACATGAATGGCGAAACAAACAAAAAATAAATTCAGTAAAGTGAGACTTTGACCCGCGCACGAAGGGTCCCGTACGGACACGAGATATGTAATTCAATACATATCTTGAGTAGCCTTTATAAAATATAAATGCCAAATTTATATTTTTTTTCGTTTTTGACGTTTTTTAATTTTGGCGCTTTTTTTTATTTTGACGATTTTTTTAATTTTGGCGATTTTTTTTGTTTTGTAAATTTTTTGGTTTTTGGATTTTTTTCTATTTTGGCCAGTTTTTTGGTTTTTGGATTTTTTTCCATTTTGGCCATTTTTTTGGTTTTGAAATTTTTTTCTCGTTTTGGCGATTTTTTTTTTGGTTTTTGGTTTTTTTTTATTTTTTGGTGATTTTTTTGTCTTGGAGATTTTTTTAATTTTGGCTATTTTCGGTTTTTGAAGATTTTTTTTCATATTAACAATTATTATTGTTACTGGAGCTTTTTTTTGCGTTTGGCGATTTTTTCGGTTTTTTGCGCTTTTTTCATTTTGGCGATTTTTTCATTTGGACGATTTTTTCAAATTTTGCGACTTATTTAATGTTAGATTTTTTTCGTTTTGACGATATTTCTGAATTTTTGGCAATTTGTTTCGTTTGGCGATTTTATAATTTTCAGATTTTTTAGTTTTACCATATTTGAAAATTTCAAGAGTTTACCTCTACAGTTTCCAAGTTGTCAAAATTACATAGTCAAAATTGCATTAACTGATGAACCACCCTTTAATTTAAATTTTTTTAAATTTTAGTGTTAATTGTTGCAGTCTATACAAAAATACACAAATTTTACATATTTCAAGTGTCAATATACGTATGTACATACAATTATATGTATATTACATGGGATTTAAAAAATTTTCGTTGCTCGTTTTGGAACACCCTTTAATTTTTAATTTTTATGTATTTATTGTTGTAGCGCCAAGGTTCTACATACTCTGTCCAAATTTCATGTCCGTAGCTCTTATGGATCCTGAGGAAATACCGTGTGACGGGCAGAGGGACAGCGTAGCGAAAACAATAAATAGGGTTCCTTTTGTCACCTTTGGTGTACGGAAACCTAAAAAAAATTTTGTAAAAATGCATACATATGTATGTAAAAATACATACGTAGTTCGTATCGCTTTGTAAACCAAATTACATGTAATAATTATTAATGAAATAACGCCAAAGTTAATTATAAATATTCTGACAAACACTAGTAGAATGGAACAACTATGTACAATGTACATCAAAAATTGTTAAGTGGTTGTTGAACCCGGTGCTGTTACCAGTATTTATTATTAAATCAAAAAATAATTAAAGTTTTGTTTTGCTTATGGTTTCCTATCAAAGCAATTTTACCCTTAAAGTGCTTGGCAACTACTATGAACTTTAAAGCTAAAGTGAAATATTTTTTGCATAAGGGAGTAAGAATGAAATCTTAATGAAATTCTTTTTTTGAGATCGGTTTTATGAATGTATTCTTCAAAATAGTTGTTTCTTTGAAAAGTGGGATGACGGAATCGCTGATGGGAAAGATGGAATTATCAATATCGTTGATTGAGCCAAGGGAATAATCTTAATATGGTTTATTATTCGCTCAGAAATTTGCAATTAACCCAGTAGAAAATTCCCATGAAATAAAATAAAATAATGTTAGGTTTTATATGGACACAATATAATTTATTTCATGTAATGGACAATTACCTCTTCGTCTATTGGTGGATTAAACCGAAGTGAACAAAGTTTAGTTTAACAAAAAAAAGGGAAGTAGTATTTAGCACCGTTTCTTTTTGTTTGACGTATAGATTTAGGCATTATTAAGAACTGAAATAGATAGTTATGCAAATAAAAAACCTACATAACTATCGCATCAATTTTATAACACGTAGCTTTTGTATTGTTATTATTTTGAAGCACGGGATTAAAGGGACATGTTTGTTAAGGCATGTTGGCCTTAACAATAGTTTTATTGGTTTTTATGCGAATGTAAATTTTTTATTGATTTAAATTTATTTAAATATTTACATACATATGTTCACATACCCCATAAAGTCTGCTTTCACGTTAGATGTTTTTTACGGATTTAAAAATAACATACAAAAATTTACCTAACATTTTCTACTTTTAAGCTATAGCTAATAAAAATAAAAAATAAATTTATCTTGTCAGTTTTCCTATAACGGGACTTTAGTTTAAAAATACGTACATCTAAGAACCATAAAGTCTGCGTTCACTTTATTTATGTTAATACTGCCGTTACTTTTTAAATATTTCCGGATCCATTTTTGCTTAATTTTTATTTCTTATAGTTTATGTGATCGTTTGATTAGATTAGATTAGATTAGATTAGAGGCACATTTTATTCACAAGTAAATAAAGATTTTCGAATATGGAAGCCAAAACTAAAGAAGTCAGTGTTTCGGACACCCAAAAATATTATCTGAACAAGAAGAACTCAAAGTAGTTATTATGACTAAGACTAATCCACGTATTACTGAAAATATTATTGAAAACGTTCGTCTGTTCTTATAAAAAAGTTTGTGCAGAAACAAGCATAAAAATTTTACGGAAAGCAGTATATCATGGTAGGGTTGCCCGTACAAAACCATTTGCTCACGCCTATATAAATCGACCTCCTAAGTTTTGGAGACACCTGAAACTTTTGCATTAGGGGTTGCATATAATCGCAGATTTTCATAATCGCGATTACGATTAAAAAATATGCAATTAATCGCGATTATCGATTAAACGCGATTAATCAAGAAAAAAATATACTACCCAGCTAAAAAAATTATATATGGTCCATATATTTTTAATATATGAATGATATATTTAATATATGATTATATATGAGCTCATATATGAAAATTTAATTATGAAGCTCTTCATATGTGGATCCATATATAAATATATGATTTTATATATGGAGTCATATAAGAATGTATGCATAAATGATATCTCACATAAGACCGTTTTTGCTATCAAAAAAGCTTGGAATTTTATCACTGCTGAATTGGAAATCCATTAGAAAATACATACGGTATGCAAAGTTTATATGCGTACCCTCAACGTTTAAAAAAGAAATATTTTTTGTTACAAAAAACCATTCTTGTATGATTTTATACATTGTGACCCCATTTAATTTATCAAATAATGAAAAGGATAATCCAGTCATTAATTTTATAGAAAATAACAAAATTCTCTAGATAAGAAACAAAGTTCATATTACTGTATTGAAAACTTTTGTTAGACGGATTATTTTTTCTTTTATAATTAATTGCATTAGTTTTTAATCTGATTTCTTAAGCTAAATGTTATGTACGAATTTGATTTATGTGTTTTTTCAATAATTGATTCACCTTTTGATGAATGAAATGACTTTTAGTTTGTTTTGAATTATTTGTCCAAACAAATGTCTCATTAAATACAACCTCTCTCTCAAGTCTAAAAAAATTTAGTTTTAGTAATTTAATTTATTGCACAGCAGTGCGCTTCTGTGAATCAAGAGTGTATGAATATGAACTTTGCTTACTGTGGAGGGAATTTACACATACATGTATGAAAATGTATGAATATATATAATCATATATGCCCATATACCCTCATTTTTCGCATCCGAACTATATATGGGATATCATATATGCTCCATACATATTTTTTAGCTGGGCTATTATAAGTTTTTCTAAAACCAAATAAATTGCGTCATGAGTTTTACTCGAACATACAGTTTAGCCAAAGAAATTTATTTAATTTATTTTTCAATTAAATTTTATTTTTATTTTGAGAAAATTGCAAAGCGCTTAAGATGAAGTTCGTAAATCAGAACTTATGAGTATAAAAAACAATGCACTAACTGAAAAAACCTGCTAAAATCAAGATTTAACTTTACACTCGAAATAAAATCATTTCAATCTTAATTGTATGTTAAATGCAAAAATTCTTGATTCAAGAATAAAATCTTAACTTTTTTAATTATAGCATTTAAGATTGTAATCTTGAATAAAATCGCATTTTAAAAATTTAAGAATATAATCTTAAAATTAAGACCGCGTTCTTAATTTTAGGAATTCATATTAAAAATTAAGAATTTATGCTTAAATTTGAGAACATCAATCGTACCGAACAAATTTCAAGATTGAAATATGAAAATTTCTACCGCTAATTGCGGTATCCTATTTGATTTTGTACTACTACCTAAAGAGTGCTTGTTAAGCCTGCAGTACACGGCAAGTAAAAATCCACATGCGCATGTGAATTTGACGTCACGAGAATTTTCAGCATGTTGATTGCACTTTTTTAAATTATTTTTAGTTGCTACATGTCGCAAAATATTGATAGTGTTTTTGTTCCAAAATCTAAATATGACAAATTTAGCCGAGTCGGACACATTTGACATGTATTGCTAGTACACGGCATGTAGCCAATGTAGCTTCTTAAAATTAAATCGTTAGTTTTTTATTAGCGCACGAATTGTGTTAAATCAATCTTTTGGTAGGAAACTTTTTCTAGGACGAAGTATATGTATGTATTTCTACTCCCTTAATTTATTTTTTATTTAATTTTGTATCCACATCTGATGAATTTATATCATAGTGAATGAGCAAGTTCATACAAAATCAGTATTTTTTATACCGTTATTTTATACGAAAAGATTCATTCATCATGACATAAATTCATCACGTGTGGACACTTAATTACAACTATAACTTTTTTAGTATATCTATGTTTTTTTGTAATAATGCGAGGTTCCAAGATAAAGCAAACTGCACCTATCTGCCAACCGAATGAAAAATATTTGTATCAATCGTAATAAAATTGCTGAGATATTACAACTTTTTTGAAATAAAATTGGGAGAATAGAGTAAAATAAAATAATAAATTTAATAAGTGCTAAATTTGAATTTTAATTATCGTTTTGCCCTATAATATTTTTATTGCATTAAGGTGTAGGAAAATAAAATAGATGCATATAGAATATAAATCGTTTCTTGTGTCTTGTATAAGTTTCTAAGCCTACTCGCTAATTCTATTGGAATTTCCAAAAAGCTTATGTAAATTCTCAAATGATTTTTGAAAGTATGTGCATAATATAAGAGATTTGTAACTTTTCAAAAGTATGGTTGAAGTCTACTGATGATTTGTTAAAGCGCCAATGAAATGCAAACATATAGACATGCTTACACACAATACACAGAAGTGAAGAAAGTCACAGTTAAAAACAGCTCTAATCTGGTGTTTTTAAACTCGTGGAAAAAAGAAAAAAGTAAAAGTGTATTTTTACTGTAGTGTATTACTACTTACGAATTAATAATAATAATAAGCTAATAAAAATTTATTGCAGTAGAAAGACGTATAAAAACAAAAACCCCGACAAAATTTGAGGGAAAACGAGACAAACAGAAAAATACCCTTATCATCCGTCTCTTGACACTTCTGTTTTGTTTTGTGATGTTTATTCCAAATATATAAATTTATTTTGTATTAAAAATTTTAATTTTATTTTTTTATGAGTTGAATTTGAACTGTATGCAAATTTGGCATACATTTTTTGCTTAAAAAAGGGAAAATTTTTTAATCGTAATCGAGCGATTAATGGTTCCGATTGCAATTACGATTAAATTGTGCGATTAATCGTAATCGCGATTACGATTATAATCGCTGTGCAAACCCTATTTTGGATGATATTAAATTTTGTATTTTTGGCACACAAAACCGTCAAATAGTCAGGGTCTGCTCTTGAGAAGCAAAATCTATTTGCTACGGTTAAATACAGAAGCGTTGGAATTATTGTGTGGGTTTGTATGGCAACTGAAGGTATAGGTCAGATGGTGTTTATTGAATCTTCAATAGATAAATGAGCATGTTTAAACATTTTAAAAAGAAATTTAAAGTTTAGTGGGGAAAAACTTGATTTGTCATATACATTTTGGTTCCAACAGGACAACGACCCAACACACACAGCGGGGATGTTTAGAATTTGGCTATTGAACAATGCTCCTAAGTAGCTTAAAACACCCCCCAATCACCTGATCTCAATCCCTCAGAGCAACCCTGGCATTTTTAGAGAAAAAAATCGTCTGCCCGTCTCGTACATTCGTAGTGAACGTTCATCTTAGCGCAAATTTTATTTTATACTAAACAAAAAAATCATACGAAAAAATATTCGGAATACATATTTTTATTGATAAATAAACCTCATTTGCGTAGCTTATATTTTTTTACTTAGTCATAAATAACAAAAACAAAAAAAACCGCAAACAAATCAAACACAATCAAAGCATCCTTGAGGAATACTCTATATGAGTACCTCAAAAACAAATAACTGTGAAGTGAGTTCTAATGTCATAAATGCCTATTTTACTGTGAGTTCTGAAGCTCTTAATGAAAATAATAAAAAAAAAATCTGATGATAGACTTACTTCGATTTCTGAAACTCTTAATGAAAACAAAATAAATAAAAAACCTGATAATAGACTTTTTTAACGACAAAGCCACTTTTTCGTCAGCGATCAACTTCGCTTTGTCCAATGCCAACTAGTGATTCGTTATCATTACCCTTGCCTAGTACTTCTTCATTTAAGCCAGCAATATCATCTGCTTTGGGCTTGTGTTCATCATTTAACCAAGCTATCACTTAGATAACAGTAGCCAAAAACCCAAGGTTCAAGTCGGAATGGACAGATAACTGTGGTAAAGCGTGGACGGAGCCCAAATTATTCTAAAATTTCATCTGCTCCAAAGTTATCTAGGGATAACAGCGCATACTCTACAAATCGTCAAAACCAAAACGACAAACCTGATGTATCCTCGAACAATACCAATATATCTGAGAAAAAAATTCAAACGCGCTTATTAAAAAACTAATCTCGCTCATTGGTGAGAATAAATTTCACTTAGTTCCAATAAAATGTGGTAACATTGATGAAACCAAAACTCAAATTCATAAAGAAAATGATTTCCGTAAAATGGTTACTGAATTTGAAAAAAATAAAACAAGTTTCTACACATACCAGCTTAAGAGTGCCAAAGGCCTGCAGATCGTATTGAAGGGCATAGATTCCTATGTTGTTCCCGAAGAAATAAAATATGCACTCGTCCTCCTGGCATTTAAGGTAAAAAATATATCTATAAATAGTGAGAAGATCCCACAACCTCTATTTCGAGTTTAACTTGAGAAAAATAGAGACGCATCCACTTTATAATTTAAAATACCTCTTATACCGAAAAATCACAGTTAAAGAGCCACATAAGCGTTCAGGTCCTGTACAGTGCCATAATTGCCAAGAATATGGCCATACAAAAATATACTGCAATTTACCCTCTGTTTGTGTTGTGTGCGGCGAATTACACGGAACTGCTAGTTGCAATAAGCCAAAAGCTCAAAAAGATAAAAAATTTAGTATTTGTGTAGGTAATCACACTGCTAACTACAGAGGATGTCCTGTGTACTCTTTCGTGAAACAGACTATGGTGAAAAAACCTAAATTATGTCCATCTCAATCAGCAAACGCTTACTCCGCCAATTTTGCGCAAATGACACAGCCAGTCACATCCCGTGTACCGCATGCCGATGCTGCTAAGACAAATTCTATTCCCTCACAAAATGTTTCAACACCAAATAATTCAACACATGCAAACTCAAGCTTTAGTTTCAGTCGCGTTGAAACCACAATTGATAATCTGGTGCAAACTATAAACAACCTTACAACAAATATGTCTAGCATGATGCAAGAAATGCTTCGAATGCAGAATACACTGCTTCAAGCATTAGTTAACAAACCATGAACATGTTAAAAATATGTTTCTGAAACGCAAAAGGCATTCGCCAACATAAAAATGAACTTGAGCACTTCCTCATGGAAAAAAATATAGATATAATGTTGGTCTATGAGACTGATTTGACTTCGAGAAGCCTTTTAAAAAATTATGGCTACACTATATATAATACAAAGGACCCCAGAGGAAGAGCTTACGGTGGATAAGCTCTTCTAATAAAGTCAACACTCAAGCATTATATTCTTGACAACATATGTGAAGAATATCTACAAGCACCAAATATTGGCATTGAACATTTTTGTACAAATTTTGTTATATCATCAATTTACTCCCCTCCCAGATATTCAATCACTGAGGATCAATACGAGAATTTCTTGCTTAGTAGCAGCTGGCGACTATAATGCAAAACATACCTTCTGGGGTTCGCGTCTTATTACACCCAGAGGTCGAGCGTTGTTCAACACACTTGCAAAAATAGACTTGGACTTCATTTCGTTTGGGGAGCCCACTTATTGGCCAACTGACATAGAAAAAATTCCAGATGTTAGTAATAGAAACTCTGAGTAACATACAGTATCTGTACATACTAGTGATGCACGAATATTCGTATTCGTATTCGTATTGTCGAATATTCGGCCATTTTCAGGCGAATACGAATGTATTCGTATTCGTCAATTTCAGGCGGACTCCAATACGAATGTCTTCGTATTCGCCAAATTCAGTCGAATACGAATACGAATATTTTTCCAAAGAAATTAAATAAATAAATATAAATCCTAAATGAAATTTAAATAAATGACTAAAAATTTTAGTTTGTACAAATACATTAATTTTTTTATTTATTTATTTATTGTATTTACTTATTTTTATTTATTTATTCATTCAATGGATGTAATACATATCGCCTCAAGGCCAATACAAAAATGTATTACAAGTATAAAATACTATGAGTATCATTAATTAACAATCAATAGAGAAATAACAAATAATACAATATTCCTAAAGATACTAACATTCAACAACTCCCACAAAACTAAGAAAGTTGGAATTGGTAAATCTTATGGAAGACCCAAATATTAGCTGCTGAATTAGATATATTTATAAGAAAAATCAAGTCGTCTCCTTTTGAAAGTAGTCAGAAGTAATGCAAAAGTATCAAATCTCGTGGCAATATGTTCCATAAACGAGCAGCTCGTACAACCAGTGAGTGCTCGTAAACAGAATTACCAATGCGATTTATTAATATTTGTTGATTTCTAAGCGATCTGGTGAAAGATATCATCTGAACAATATGTAACGGACTTTGTGGCTTGATAATTTTATAAAGATAAATGAGCAAGCGAAACTTCAAATAATCATCAAAAGTAAGATTTAAAAAAGTTTGCAGATGGTTAGAAACGTGAGCCCTTAATCTAAGACCATAAACAAATCTAATGATTTTGTTCACAATGAACTTGATTTTCTTTCTATTACCTATGTTGCAGCCTGAGTAAACTTCAATGAAATAATTAACACGTGACATTAACAGTGCATGCGCCACAGATTTTTTAACATGCAACGGTTCAAGTGATACAATCTGCGCAAAGTCAGGCAGACCTTGGAACAAATATTATCAATATGGGGCTCGAAACTCAATCTGTCATCAATAACCACTCCCAGACACTTCAGACTACTGACAATATCTACCAAAAGGCTACCCATTCTCAACTTTAAATCAAGACTATTATTTCTATTGGACCTAAAAACAAGAGCTCTCGTTTTGTCTGGATTTACTTTAAGGAAGTTCATTTCCATCCAATTATACAAATTTGCCAAATCATAATTAATTGTAGCTTGTAAGGCATCACAAAATTGGTAGTCCCCAGACCAAAACAACTGTATATCATCAGCAAAAGCAAATGGTTTACAAAAACCTAGGTGATAAAAAAGGTCATTTATAAACAAGGAGAATAATACAGGTCCAATGACCGAACCTTGAGGGACGCCAGATTTTACTCCCAGGACATCCGAGGCCAAGCCATTGTAGGACACAAATTGTTTTCGTTCGCACAAGTAGGACCAGATTAGACGACAAGCAGACAAAGAAAATCCATACTCTCGATTAAGTTTGTTAACCAAAAAAGAATGATTAACTAGATCGAAAGCTATAGTTAAATCAGTGGACACTAATACTCCTTCTTTGTCCATGTCATGATTTTTCCTAATGGTTTCCGTGAGTTCTGTCAAAAGAAGGCCCGTATTGGGGCCTCGACGAAATCCAAACTGACACTCATTGATTAGACCTCTGTCATAGATCCATTTCGAAATTTACTCCTTCATCACGTTTTCAACTACTTTGGATAGCGTCGGCAAAATACTAATTGGCCTCATGTTATTGAACGAAAGTAGACTGCCACTTTTTTGGATTGGTATAATCCGTGAAGTCTTCCAATTACTAGGAAATTTAGAAAAGGGTAGAATATTGTTAATAAAATGTAATAGGTGTCTACTAATGTAGGGAAAGGCAATTTTTATTAATTTGTTGGGAATACCATCAACTCCAACCGCTGTAGAACTAACGGAAAACAAGGCTATGTATAAGTCAGCTATCGTTATGTTAACAAAAGAAAAATTAGAAGTAAAGTTACTAAACTTTAAGAAATCAGGTTCAACACAGTTCACATCAGATTGACTACACACAAAGTGTTCATGTATTTCATTCACATTTGATATAGTTAGATTACGGAGTTTTTTATATATTCCCCAGTTTCTATCACACCTATCAGAGTAGAAGGCTTTTACGGCTAAATTAGTTAAGGATCTGAAATAGTTAATCTCATTACACAATCTAGGCTTACTATGGGTAACAGGGCGTGATAATTGCTTGATAGGAATATAGCTCAATAGGTTATCAAATAGGGTGCAAAAAAAAAGAAAGTTGCTCATCGGAATCATTTGTAGTGTAAAGTGGTGTGAAATTCATTGAAAGTAAATATCTCTCAATATCCATAAAATCTGCTCTACTAAAATCCCTGAAAAACTTTTGAAATTTGTGCTTTGTATCATATTTAAATATTATTCAATGACGATCATTAAAATTTTGGGTAATTTTTATTAACTTCAAAGTACGCCAACAAGAGTGTGAAGACCTTTTTCATAAGAACTTTTTAATATATTATATTGCATAAAATATTCGTATTCGTATTCGCGAATATCGTTTCAAATATTCGTATTCGTATTCGCGAATATCATTTGAAATATTCGTATTCGTATTCGCGAATATCAAAAATTTACATTCGTTACATCACTAGTACATACCAGAACCAACACACGTAAAATTGGTGCAAACAGTTATATCTGTGCAGACATGCAGTACATAAATACATACAGTGCTGGACTTAAGTATAGGCACATACTGTACATTGAAACCAAATGTAAGTTTTTATGAATCCCGAAACACAAAATATTTATTTTATGAACACATAGTGGCTATAGACTATTATATTTAAGAAATAAAATTTAAAATTAAGCAGGTTTTCTTCACAGGTAAAACAATAACGAAAAATATTAAAAAAGCTCAGTTTTCGGCGAACAAAAGTATAGGCACATTTAAATGATCCGATTTTGCACACGTGGTAACACTTTACTTTTCACATATTCTGGAACGTTCCGTTACAGTTGTTAATTTGTTAAGGAAGTAAAAAGTTAAAAGAACAAACTCAACTAAATGGTTTTCTTCACCATTTTTTTTAACAATTGGTCCAAAATTGAGTGAAAAGCTGCACTCTAAAACTGTTCGGAGATTGTTGTATGAAGCTGGTTACAGCTCACATGTGGCTAGACAAAAACCATTGATATCTGATACCAATTTGAAAAAACGAATGTCGCAGGAAAAACAGTTTGAAAACGAGTAAAGTAGTGTATGAGATCCGGTGATATTGTCAGGTGAGAACAAATTTAATATATTTCAACTTAATAGGCATTACAGAGCATAGCGAAAGCTAATGCTCTGAATATATGAAGAAAATAATCTTCATGGTATTGCGGGAGTTATGTATGATCTGCAGCTGTATATCTGCTTCGGGCGTTGGGGAACTCCTATTTATTGATGGAATAATGAATAAAACAGTTTAACATGACATATTAATTGAAAGAATATGTCAAGAAAAGAGTAATAAAATTTAATGTAGCTGGTGCATTCCTATTGCAACACTACAATGATCCCAACAATTCAGCTCATGACATGAAGATTTGGCTTGCGTATAACACCGTTTACATATTGCCACATCAGACCTAAATTCTATAAAGGATTTGTGAGAGGCATTGTACCGAAAAGTCCGGAAACGCACTATTTCAAACAAATGTGACTTTAAAGCAGCATTGTCTGAAGAATGCGTTAAAGTAAGCGATAATATAACAAAAAAATTAATCCACTTCACTCCAAATGTACTTAAGGCAGTTATTAATCAAAAAAGATTGCCTACTAAATATTAAGATATGCTTCTACCTGGTTTTTCCTTTGATAACCATGATTGTGTCTATACTTTTGTTCCCAAGAATACTGAGCTTTTATAATACATTTCGTTGTTGCTTTACCTGTGAAGAAAATCTGGTTAATTTTAATTATTTTTTTTTTATTTAATTGCTACACATTAGCGAAACTCCAAAAGAATTGCTTCCTTTATGTCTTCTTTCTTCATGTACTGCAAACTTTTAAGTTACTTTTAAATAAATTAATTAATTAATAAATCTATGAATTTCAACTATATAAACATATATAAATAAGAGGTCATACACTTTAGATACTTGAAAACACACTCCATTTGAACTCTTGAAAAAGGTTTTTTTTAGCAATGCGTTGTCTGACAACTCTGATACACTTTCTCCGGTGCACTTATAAATACTTTCATTCGCGCTCTGTTTCTCCATTTTCAGCGTCTTTATTACACAACATAACAATTAAATTTCGAAAAAAATATCAAGAATAAAGTCTTAACTTTAAGGATGTATTCTTAAATTAAAGAATACGATCTTAAAAATTAAGATTAAGTTCTTGATTTTTACAATTTATTATAAAAATTACGAATTTATGTTTAAATTTGAGAACGTCAATTTTACTGACCAAATTTCAAGATTGAAATCTGAAGAGTTCTGCAATCTAAATTCTGAAATTTTGTTCTTAAATTTAGGTCGTCATTTATCTCTGAATGTAGATATGTACATATTAATTTTAGTTAGTTTTTAATTATTATTGTTCGAACTTCATTTGTTTTTGATTAGGCTAAAGTTCGTATAGCTTAGTAAGCCAAATTACATATGCTAACTATTAATGAACAAATAACACATAACTTAATTGTAAATATTCTGGCAAACACTAGTAGAACGGGGGCAACTACTCAATAGTAACAAACCAAAAAAGTTTGTCTTAAACAGAGAAAAACAAACAAATTAACTAACATGTGCATAATAAGTTAAAAACAAATGACAATCATAAGACTGCTGTTAAATTAGAAATGGTAAAATTGATCTTTCATTACAAAAAGTTTTCAGCAAATTGTAATACGATGATTCAAAATAATTCACAAATTTGGTAAAAAATAATAATCCTATTTTTGCCATCAGAGTACAAAACTACATAAGGATTAGTTACACCAGGTTAAACAAAAATTAGAATCAAAAAATGTTCAAGGAATAAACTAAAAACACGATTTTTAGCATCCTTACAATAACAGTAAGATATCCTGATTGAATGAAATTTTTGTGTTTATTAATAATTCAGAAAGTATTTTTAAGTTTGAAGGACCATTCGTGAAATATTAACAGAATAATACAAAAAGTGGTATAAATTATGCAAATGCTAAATGTCACTACATCTTTAAAACTAGCGCTGATAGGAAAAAATTAATGACGCCATCGTAATCAAGAGATAAAAGGACATAAGTATCGGCTATTTTTATTTAAACATCACAAAAACCTCTATTTTGTTGTGCATTGTAATAATTAAAAACTAACTAAAATATTTATTGTTTTTTTTTCTTTCTAAATATATTTACAAATTTAAAATCGGTTAATATTCAACTTACACCGAGTGTAATTGCTTTCCATATAAAAAACATAATGTGAACGGCTTTAGCCGCATTATGAAAATGACACCACAAAATGACAACAATTGGTGTTGATGAATGTAAACCTTTAGGTACAATTCTATAAGCACGTTCTTGATTTGGGGACTCTGAGTTTTTTGAACATTAAAAGACACATGGTATTTATTAAAAAAACGTCTTTAAAAAAGGTTCACTCACAAAAGTTTTATAATTAATGTTTTTTTTTGGGAATTGTTACAATCAGCGACCGAAAGTAATTGTAATTTTTATACCCTTTACCAAAAAATGGTAAAAGGGTATATGTGCCCTTAATTATGAAAGTGGTCTAAATCATGTGCATTTTTGCTTCAAAATATCAAATAAATCTTAAAAAATCTTAAGTAAATATATAATAAATGTTATATTAATTTATATTAATCGAGACTAGTACAATTCTTAATTAAAATGTTGTATAATATAAAAATATTTTTCGATTTGTTCAAATTTAAAATTTTCAAGTTTTGGAAAACTTTTAACTTCTTTTGTTATATAAAAGTAACTTACTAACACTAAATTTTTCCTTTTTTTTGTAAATTAAACATATCTTATGTTCTTAAAAGAAAGATATTGGTGTAAAAAATCCGAAGGAATGATTCCAGGGTTGGCGAAATTCTGCTTTTTGTGAAATATAAAAGTAACTGGGTCTAATTAATTTTTTCTTTTTCTTTATAAATTATATCAGCCGTATTCAAAAATGCAACTTTATTGGGTTTTAAAAAGCATATTTGTTAAGAAGCATTTCAGGGCTAAAAAATGTTTTTTTTAATATTGGTATTCATAATCACTATTTTCACTAAAAATCAATTAATTTGCTTCTTTTAAAATGTTGTGGCAACACTGTATGATCTATTGTCACTTGTATCTTAGTTCTGAAAAACAATCCCCCGTATTGCGAATGGCGTCGTCGACGTCACATAAACACGACAGTAAGTAGTGGCACTTGTTTATTCTTTATCGGCAACAATTGAATCTTATTGACAATGTTTTACTAATCTCGAAGGTTTTGTAAACTAATGGAGCATATTAATAGTAGTCAATTGTTGTCGACAAAGAGTAGACAATTTAAAATTTTTACTGTCGTCTTTAGGTGATGTCGATGACGCCATTCGCAATAAGGGGGAATGATTATTAATTCCAAAAATATACGTATCTTTCGAAAAAAATATTGTTTTTATAAAATAAAAAATGTGTTCCAACTCATATGTAATAAAAAAGATAAAAAGACTTTACAGCGAATCTTTGTTAAAAGTGCTTTTTACATTTCCCTTTATTGCGAATGGCGTCGTCTACGTCACATTAAGACGACAGTTAAAATTGGTACTTGTCTGCTCTTTATCGACAACAATTGACTAATATTAATGTGTTACTAGTGAGAGATTGTCAATACGATGCAGTTGTTGCCAATAAAGAGTATATATGTGTGTACATAAGTGCCAATTTTAACTGTCGTCTTGATGTGACGTTGATAACGCCATTCGCAATAAGGGGGACTATTTTTTTTATTGCAAATTAAGAAGCACTAGAATAACAAGTGTTGTTTTATTTGTTGTGAGTTTTTATACATCACTTTAATTATTCAATACGATGCAGTTGTTGCCAATAAAGAGTATATATGTATGTACATAAGTGCCAATTTTAACTGTCGTCTTGATGTGACGTTGATAACGCCATTCGCAATAAGGGGGACTATTTTTTTTATTGCAAATTAAGAAGCACTAGAATAACAAGTGTTGTTTTATTTGTTGTGAGTTTTTATACATCACTTTAATTATTCTTTTTAATTTTTTGTTTACGCATAAATTGAGAAAAGACGAAATGGGATTGGAAAGCGGATCGCTCCTACTCTAGTAAATATTTATTTGGAGTCCATTTGAAATGACATGAGTCTATAAAAATACAATTACATTTTCTTCTTCTAAATAACACTCACATATATGTACATATGTATGTATACAAGTACGTACACACATACATACATACATACATACGAAAACTGCATCTTAAAATTGTTTTAAACATGAAAGTCAGTTTTTTTCTGGATATTAAAAAGCAAAAAAGAAAAATAAACATACTTCAGAATTTCATGTATGAAAATACATATTTTATGGTAAAAAGTTGGTGGAAAATAAAATAGATGCGCAATTGAATAAAGATGCTTGTTTTGTAAAGATTTTTTTTGCGGCTTTTAAACTCATTATGTTTGTATATTGTGATTATCAATATAGTATTAAGAGTCTTACTATAAACATACGGAGTTTGTTAGCTAAATTCAAAAATTTTTTGGGTTGAAGTCTACTGACGATTTCCAAGAGCCGGAACGAAATGCATATAGATAATTGTTTAACCAGAATAATAAGCCAAATTTTAAAATTAAACAAAGATATTATGTCAAATAAGTATACTTCATTTTATATGTATTTAGTAAATATGGTTATTTTTTAAATTTCTCACATGTAAAGAAGACAACAGCAGAATTAATACAATTAAAGGACGAAGTCGATATTTTAAGAGAATCCAATGAAAAACTTAAACTGTGTGAAGCACAGGTGAATTTGTTTAAAAAAAAAATGGAAGACTACAACGATTTAAAAAAACAGATAAAATTGTTAGATGAGCGCAGTGCTGAGTATTTGCAACAAAATGTGCAGTTTGAAGAAGATGTCAAGAAGTGCGCAGCCCTTAAAGGACAAGTTGAACTTTACAAGAAAGAGGTAATATTATACCTATAACAGAATTATTTTATAATGTTGTTATAATTTATTTAAGGTGCAAGAGTTACACATCAAATTAGACAAGGAAATGGAGAAAAATATAAAACTTCAGTTTGAACACAAAAACATGGAAAGCACTATAACTGCGCTTACTCGTTCAAAAGATAACTTATTGAAGGAGCGGGATAGCTTAAAAGAAGCAATTGACGAACTAAAATGTGGGCAATTGTCTAAAAGTTTGGAAGGTAAGCAAAAATAGCTAATAATATAATTATGAATTCGCTTACACTATGTATCTCAGTTAGTCTCAGTTCTAGAAATAAAAGCGAAATACCGTAAATTTAAATTTGTACAGGTTAAAATAAAACCGCTAATACCTTAAAGTATTTTTTTAGAAAAAGATTTGTTCTGAAGTTCGTTTGCATTTATTCACACCACTATTATATGATTTAAGTGTATTTTGAGAATATGTTTCAGTTACCAATATAAATTTTATTTAACCATTTTGAATTTTTTGAGAGTTAATGCCAGCAATATTTTTACAGCAAGTACTCTGGTACAAGAAAATTCATGATTATAATCATTATTTTATCATAAAAGCTGAAAATTTTTTAAAATAGATTTGAAACGGATATGACAATCGATAACAAAAAAAAAAAGTTGTTCTGCAGTAATTTCTTTAAAACGCAATTTCGATGTTTATTGAATGAAATCGGTAGAGGTGCTAAATTTTTATTAAATTCTCAACACATACTAATAATACTTATAGAAAATTAAAAAAATTACAAATGGATTCTGTGAATATATAGGAGTCCTAAATTAACATGAAAGAACTACAGACAAAATTAAAAAATTTAATCTGAAGAGTGCTTACGCATCAGAGAACTTCAAAATCACGATTTTTCTTCAGCAGTTCTCGTGGTACCTTCATAGCGAACAGTCGATTAGCGGAATTTTTTCTTACATACAAACAAACAAAAAATTATACAAAAAAATATTCGTAGTACATATTATTCGTAATAGGCACATACTGACTTTAATAAATAAGCGTTACTGCTTTGTTAATATTTTTTACATAGTTGAAATAACAAATACAAAAAAACAGAAACAAAAAAAACATAAACTGTGACATTGAGGAATACTCTATACGAGTAACTCAAAAACAAATAAACAATCAAAAATTACAAAAACAAAAAAAAAAACCGTAAGCAAAAAAAAACACAAAAAGTGCCCTTGAGGAATACTCTATATGAGTACCTCAAATACAAAAAATTATGAAGTGAGTTCTAACGGCAGAAATGCCTATTTTACTGTGAGTTCTGAAGCTCTCAATGAAAATAATACAAATAATAAATCTAATGAGAATATTTTTTTAACGACAAATCCAATTTTTCGTCAGCGATCAACTTCGCTTTGTCCAATGCCAAATAGTGATTCATTAACATTACAGTTGCCTAGTACTTCGTCATATAAGTCAGTTATATCATCTCCTTCAGGCTCGTGTTCATCACTTAATAAAGTTATCACTACAGATAAAAGTAGCTCAAAATCCAAGGTACAAGTCGGAATGGACAGATACATAACAGTGGTAAAGCGTGGGCGAAGCCCGAATTCTTCAAAAATTTCATCTGTTCCAAAGATGTCTAGGGATAATAGCGCATCATCTACCAATCGTCAAAATCGTTTTTCATTATTGCAAGTCACCGACGATAAGCCCGCTGCATCATCGCAAAAGTCTTTTAAGCCACCACCTATATATTTGAGAGAGAAAAATTCTAACGCCCTAATTAAAAAATTAGTCTCGGCCATTGGTGAAAACGCATTTCATGTTATTCCAATAAAGCGTGGTAATATTGACGAAACTAAAATTCAAATATACGAAGAAAAAAATTTCCGTAAAATAGTGACTGAATTTGAAAAAAATAAAACAAGTTTTTATACGTACCAGCTTAAAAGTGCCAAAGGTATGCAGATCGTATTGAAGGGTATTGACTCTTATGTTAATCCTGAAGAAGTAAAAGATGCACTCATGATACAAGGATTTATGGTAAAAAATGTTACCAATATAATAAACAGGGAGAAGATCCCCCAGCCTCTATTTCGTGTTGAATTGGAGCCGAATGATATACAGCTGAAAAAAAACGAGACACACCCAATTTATAGCCTAAAATACCTCTTATACCGAAAAATCACAGTTGAAGAGCCACATAAGCGATCAGGTCCCGTACAGTGCCATAATTGCCAAGAATATGGCCACACAAAAACATACTGTAAATTACCCACTGTTTGTGTTGTGTGCGGCGAATTACACGGCACTGCTAGTTGCAATAAGCCAAAAGATCAAAGTGATAAAAAATGCAGTAATTGTGGAGGTAATCACACCGCTAACTACAGAGGTTGTCCTGTGTACTCTTTTGTCAAACAGACTATGATGCAAAAACCCAAATTAGCTCCATCTCAATCAGCAAACGCTTACTCCGCCACTTTTGTGCAAAGGAGCCAACCAGATACTTCCCGTGTATCGTATGCCGATGCTGCTAGAACAAATTCTATTCCCGCACAAAATGTTCCACCTCCAAATAATTCAACAAATGCAAACTCAAGCTTTAACTTTAGTCGCCTTGAAGCTACTATTGACAATTTGGTGCAAACTATAAACAACTTTACAACAAATATGACTAACATGATGCAAGAAATGCTGAGAATGCAGAATACTCTGCTTCAAGCATTAATTAACAAGCCATGAACACGTTAAAAATATGTTTCTGGAACGCAAACGGCATTCGCCAACATAAAAATGAACTTGAGCACTTCCTTACGGAAAAAAGTATTGATATAATGTTGGTCTCTGAGACACATTTGACTACGAGAAGCTTTTTCAAAATAAATGGCTACACTATGTATGATACAAAGGACCCTAGAGGGAGAGCATGCGGTGGATCTACAATTCTAATTAAGTCAAGACTCAAGCACTATATCCTTGACAACGTTAGTGAAGAATATATGTAAGCTACGAATATTTTTGTAGAAAATTTTTGTTCTAATTTCGAAATATCATCAATTTACTCACCTCCCAGATTTTCAGTTACCGAAGATCAGTATGAGAAGTTCTACAAATCGCTTGGATCTTGTTTCGTGGCAGCTGGAGACTACAATGCAAAGCATACGTACTGGGGATCGCGCCTTTTAACACCTAGAGGTCGAGCTTTGTTTAATACAATTTCAAAAATGGGCTTAGATGTTATTTCGAGTGGGGAGCCCACTTATTGGCCTACTGACGTACGAAAAATTCCAGATGTTATTGATTTTGGCGTAATGAAAAATATTTCTAGGGATTTAATTAGTGTTGAAACTTCTCTAGATCTCTCCTCCGATCACTCCCCCACTATCGTTACAATTTGTAACCCACTAAGAAGTGACTTACCTCACCCATATACGAAGATGACCAATCGTGTTAATTGGCTGGGATTCAAAAAATATCTTAGTAGTCATTGCACGGAAAATATTGCGTTAAGAACACCCAATGACATTGAAACTAACATTGCCAATCTTAACGAAATTATTAAACAGGCTGCTGAACATGCCACTACCTCCCATCCGCGGTCTGGGTTTAATAAAATTTATTCCAGGGATATTGAACATCTCGTATGTGAAAAAAGAAGAGCTAGAAGGGAATGGCAACAGCACAGATCACCCCAACATAAACTCCGACTTAAAGAATGTTCTAAACGACTTCAAGAGTTGCTTGCATCTGAAAAAACTGCATCTCTTAAAAATTATTTGGAAGGTCTTGATGTCACACCGACATCTAATTACTCTTTGTGGCGCGCTGCTAGAAAGCTTAAAACCCCCGTTGAGTTTAAGCCACCTCTGCGCACATCTACCGGAGATTGGGCAAGAAGCGATACGGAAAAATGCAAAATATTTGCTGAGCATTTAAAATCCGTATTTACCTCAAATACATGTACTGGTGTTGCTGATTTGCCGAATGTAGTTGCTCTACCCCCTCGAGCCTTAAAGTTTAAGATGCGTGATGTACATAAAGTAATTGCTGAACTCAAGCCAAAGAAAGCTCCAGGTATTGATGGAATTAGTAACAAGATGCTGATGAACTTGCCGCATATTGCAATAAGAATCTTGCTGTTTATTTCTAATGCCATATTACGACTGGAGTATTATCCACAACTCTGGAAGCTTGCAAAAATCAAAATGATTCCAAAGCCGGGAAAAGATCTTACTAAAGCTGAGTCATATAGGCCAATAAGTTTGTTGTCAACTATGTCAAAACTCTTCGAAAAGCTGCTCATGACAAAATTGTCCCCAACCTTAACAGATAGTGGGTGCATCCCAGACCATCAATTTGGTTTTAGAAGTCAGCATAGCACCATTGAACAAACTCATAGATTGGTTCAATTTATAAGAAAAACATTTGAGGAAAAGAAGTATTGTTCTGCCCTGTTTATTGACGTTTCTCAGGCATTTGATAAAGTGTGGCATGAAGGTCTAATTCTAAAATTAAAATCATATCTACCAATAAATTTAGTGAATTTATTAGAAAGTTACATCACTACCCGGAAGTTCACGGTTGTGGAAGGAGAATTCATGAGTGTGCCCGAATCTATATCATCCGGTGTGCCACAGGGGAGCATACTGGGGCCAGTTTTGTATTTGATCTATACTTGTGATATGCCTTTGAGCAGCAATGTCCATACATCTACGTTTGCCGATGATACAGCCTGCCTTAGTATGCATGAAAACCCTCACGAGGCTTCCCGATATTTACAAGAACATATTACACAATTGGAAATGTGGTTGAACTTATGGAGAATTAAGGTAAATGAACAAAAGTGTGTCCATATAACGTTTACCCTAAGAAGAGATACTTGTTCCCCAATTCGAATCAATAATCAAAATATTCCTCAACACTCCCAAGTGAAATACCTTGGTATCCACCTTGATCGAAGGCTTACATGGAAACATCATATTGACTTTAAGCTAACTCAGATGAAAATTAAGTTATCTCAAATACACTGGTTGATTGGCAGAAATTCCACACTTAGCATGGACTGTAAACTTTTATTATACAAGTCGCTTTTAAAGCCAATATGGTGTTACGGTATCCAGTTATGGGGCACTGCTTCAGCTTCCAATGTAGAGAGAATCCAACGAAGGCAAAACAAAATTTTACGGTTAATAACATCGGCTCCATGGTACATCAAAAATTCTAATATACATCGTGATTTAAATATGCCACTAGTGACTGAAGAAATTGCAAAATACGCAGGCAAATATTTAACAAAACTCGAGTCACATCCTAATCCGCTTGCTCGTAATATTTTGAACTTTACTGGACACATCCGCTTAAAAAAGAGGGACACAAGGGCTCTATTACTCAACACGCCAAATGGGATTTCTTGAAAATATTTTTTTTATACTTTTTTATAATTTTTTTTTTCTTTTTTTATTATCACTACTTATGTATTATTTATAACTATTAACAAGTTTATGTCCGACAGTGGTCGGTCCTAATAATTATATTTTAGATTTAAGATTTGAATACTTATTGTTAGTTCATATTTGAAGATACAATAAATAAATACATGTATTAAAAAAAAAAAAAAAAAAAAAAAAACGATTTTTC